>CAJVPS010002455.1:0-12308 GCA_910591765.1 Ambispora leptoticha | reverse complement strand
TCTTATTAAGAAGATAATTGTATTTTTATTATAAGTAAAACACGTATAAATTATCTTATTGAGAAGATAATTATATTTTATTGAAAGTAAATCTTATATATATCATCTTATTAAAAGAATAGTCAGTTGAATAATCTCTTGAAGTTATAAAAAGTTAATAACTGCCATGAACATAATTACTATTACTATTTTAAAATAATTATATATGCATAATCTTAAAATGATAATAGTCTTTTTGATGCCCCCTCTGTGAAGGTAAAAACTGAAAATAAAATTGACAATCACAAAAATAATTCAAACTGGATAGTAGCTCTTTTAATGATAATGTTAATAAAAATAATAACTAGAGTGATATCAATAGTAATGCGAATAGTAATGTAAATAGTGATTAATAAAATTAACTAACTACAAAATAGAAAGATAACTTCAAAGATTAATCAATCTTTTTAATTCACCTTAATTATTAAGATAACAAGAAAAGGACTTATATCGATTAATCTATAATTTATTTATCACTGATATATCAAAAATAGAAATTTCAACTAGCAAATATCAATTATAACTTTGGTTTCAGAATCATTCAACTCATCCTGCAGCTGAAATAGCTGATATTATCCATAACTTACATAAGAAAATTATCATATTTAACTAATAGAGAATACACTATACTTAGAGATCAAGATCCAATACTTCAGTTAACATATCAATCAGAACTCCTACATCAGTACTCTCATTGTCTATCTCAGTTTCAACTCCTAATACATTCTTTACTAATCTTCTACACAGAAGAAGAGCTTCAGTTCAATCAAGAAATACAGAAGAAGAGTCTTCAGAAGAAGAAAAAAAAGTTCAACCCCCTATCCTTTTAGACTCATTCTCACTATAATCCCAAAGAAATTAAGAAAAAGAAAATATGGCAGACCAAGCTGTATAAGTACTAGCCACTATTCTAGTTCTATTAATACAAGCTATAACAGATCAGCAAAATAGATAAGTTAAGCTGATAATAATATCACTTCCCTTTTACAGTGATAGAACACATGAAGATCCTATAAATTGGATTGAAGAATTTACTCATGTAGCAAATATAAATAATATAAAAATTCAAGAAAAGTAGAGATAGTATCTGTCTATTTGAGAGAAATTGCATTAACTTGATATCAATAAAGAAAACTTGCAAATGCTGATTGGCCTATTAGCTGGAATAGTAATAATAATAATAATTCATTTTACTAAATCTTTGTTGTCTAATTCAGAATCAATGCCCAAGTCTTGGCATGGCAATAATAGTTAAGCTTAAGAATGCAAGAAATAAATGAAAATATAACTTCATATACTGAAGATATTTGTATACTACTCAGAAAAATTGATTCAACAAATACATATTCCATCACTTATTATATTAAGCAATTTGTAAAAGGCTTGAAATTAGAAGTTGCCTTTTATATAAATAAATCTAACCCAAATATTTTAGATGCAGCAATCACAGAAGCAATCAGTACTGAATTTAGTTACAGGTAAATATATCAGAACTCTCTTAACTTCATCTCGCTTATGTCATAAAATCTTGGCATTCTCTTTTCTATCTCAAGTTTAGCAAATAATATGAGCAAAGCTATAACTGATCTTACTGAACAAGTGAAGAAGTTATCTACTTAGAATAATTGAAATTTCAGTAGTCACTCTAATCAAGACAAGACTTATTATAAATGTGATAAAAATAATTATATAGTTTGTAATTGTAGAATACCAAAGAAAAATATAAATAGTAATAATAATAATAATAATATCTCAAATATTAAGTACTTCAAGTATAATAAAATAGGATATTACATCAATAACTATACAGAAAAAAATATGAATACTAGATAACCAGCCCATTTTGGAATTAATACTATCATCATAGTACCAGATAATAATCTTCTATTATAACAACTACAATAACTTTTAGATGAATAGTCCATAATGTTTCTATCTCTTAATATTATTACTACTAATAATAGTAATATTCTGCATTTAAACTAGAATTTGTATCTGAAGAAGATCAGAGTATAAGCCAATCTCTAATAACATTCTTATAATAATTGTTAATCAAAACTATAGAAGAAAATAAAAAATTTAGAAAAAAAGAATGGAAAAGTAGTAGACGCAGTCCACTGTGAAGAAAAAGTAAAAGACTAGTCTATTAGAATAATAATTGATAATGAATCAGTTAGTAATGTCATGACAGCCAGATTTTTAAAATAAGTAGGAAGAAAGATTAATAAGCCCTCCAATATCAGTCTTATAGGAATAAATGGAAAATCAGAATGACTACTAGAAGAAGTAGAAGGATTAAAAATAAAAATTAGAAATCTTGACCAATAGATAGATACTCTAGTTATGAAAAAGGCAGAGTATAATCTATTGCTTGACAATCAATAGGCAAAATAATTCAAAGTTATTTTAAACTGGGATAAAGAACTTTTGAGTTTTGAAATTAAAGAAGAGTCTATAATCATCCCAGTCACTTGTACTTAACAAAGATCAATCATGAAATTAATTAGTCTTGAGAGAGAACTTGAGAATCCTGCTCTTGAAGATGATAATGATAAATATGAATTTGAAGAAGAGGAGTTAGTTAACCAGCTCCTATATACAGTACATGAAGAGTAAAGTGAGTAGCTTGTGCTAAAAGTAGAAGTTCAAGAAAATCTTATAAAAATCAATGATAAAATTATTGAACAAGAAGAAAAAGAAAGAATTTATTAAGAAAGATTAGAAGATTATAATGCTTATATTCATAATGAAAAAGAAAATAATTGTACTTAATGTAAGAAAGAATAAGATATATATAAATAGTTAGAGATACTATCTCAACTATCATTAAATACCACTCTAACTATGATTAAATCAGACTTGGATTCAGAATAATAATAACATCTTCACCAAGTTCTGGATTCATATAAAGATCTTTTTAATATGACTCAGTCTGGTAGAACAAATATACTTTAATATAAAATATATTTAGAAGAAGAAAAGTCTATTACTCTCTGGTCATATCATCAAAAATCACTTATGAAAAATGCTTTTCTAAAAGAAGAAATCCAAAAGATATTGGATAATAGAATAATATCTCCTTCTGATAGTCCTTGATCAGTACTAATAGTAATAATAAGAAAAAAGAATGAGAAATTTCAATTATACGTAGATTATAAAAAATTGAATGAAGTTATCAAGAAAGACTAATACTCTTTTTCATGAATAGATGAACTTCTAGACTCTTTCAAAAATGCTAAATACTTTATTACCATGAATTTTACTAGTGAATTTTGGCAAATAGAAATATATTCAAGAGATAGAGAGAAAATAGTATTCATTACCAATGAAGGATTATATTATTTTAATATAATGTCATTTAGACTTACAAATACTCTAACTATTTTTCAAAGGCTTATGAATAAAATATTTAAAGAATATATTAGAAAATTCATAGTCATATATTTGGATGATGTGATCATCTACTTAGAAATCTAGAAAGAATATGTAGAATATTATTATTATACTAAGCTATATTTTGATTATTAGATCAAGTATTATCATTATCTTCTTTATTTTCTTATAAGAGATATAAAGAGAATTTTTCTTGTTTAAATCTCTTTTTTCATAGTTTCATCTTGATTTCTGTATATTATTAGTTAACTGATATAGATTTTATTATTATTATTATCATAATAATTATTATCTCTTTTCTTTTTCTCTTTATTTACTTTTTATTTATATTTTGTAAATCTACTTTTCTTTACACTAAAAATTATTATTTTTTATTATTCAGAAGTTTACTATATTATAAGAAAAATATTAAGAATCTATTATATTATTTTCTTACTTTATTGAGTCATTTGGATAGCTTTATTACTTTTATTTTTCTTCTATTAAGTTGTTATTTACTTTATATAATAAAGAAGAGAATTTGCATTTTTGAATATAATTATATAACTTTTATCTATCCTATGATATGTAATTTTTAAGACTTGTAACTGATTCACATGGCTAATAATTTTTATTAATTCCAACTGAAATTATAACACATAATTTCTAAGTCATTTAAAAAAAATTTTGTCAATCTATAATTTGATTGATCAATAAATTTCATGTAATATATAATTTCATGTGACATATAATTTTATGTGACATATAATTTCATGTAATGATTAATAATATTATCATGATCATATTTAGTAATAAAGTAAAACAGAAAAAAAATGATAGATTATGTAACTTCTGATTATATTTTGTCTTTTCAGAATTCCTGAAGTTTGTTCCTGATATCTTTAAGATTAGAATGAGAATATCATGCATTTATTATTTATTTACAATATAATTCAAGAATAATAAACTTAATACTTTATTTTTTTATTTATAATATAATTCAAGAATAATTTTAAAAATAAATTTGCATTTTATTTTTTTATTTACAATATAACTCAAGAATAATTTAAATATTAAGAATATTCAAATAAAATAAGACTTATCATTATTAAATTCTCACTTTATCTTATTGATAGTTAAAGCTTACTTATTCTTTCTTATTCAACTATCTTCTTAATTACTTGTTCAATTATTTATAAGATTATCTACTTAATTATTATTAACTTATTCACTCTTGCTTTCTCACTTGTCTACTTGCTTACTCTTGCTTACTTTTTCAAACTTGAGCTAATTATAATTATTATTATTCAGAAGAAATAGTTAGACTTTGATTTCAGATTGATTAAAGTGCTTAAAAGAAATTTCAAAAATAGAAAAATTACTCACTGATACAAAACATAAAAATAATTCAATAGTGAAGGAAGCTTGGATTACCTGATAGAGATGGAAATATGCATCTGATTAGAAAAGTTCTTATCATATCAATAATTATTTATCATTATTAGAAAATTCAAATAATAAACTAAAAACTGAAGTCAAAAAAACTTGTCAATGAAAAGATATAGAACTACTAAGTAATAGTATCAATTAGATTATTAATCATGATTATCATCATTCTGATATCTTTAATAGTTAAAGACTTGCTTGCTAAAAGAGAAAATATTAATTTAATAAGACATAAAAAAAATAAATTTCAAAGACAAAAAATTACTTATCAATACAAAATATGAAGTTAATCTAATAATGAAAAAAGCTTGAATTACCTGGTGAAGATGAAAATACGCATTCTGATCAAAAAAGTTCTCATCATACTGATAATTTCTTGTCATTACCAGAAAATTCAAATAATAAAACAAAAACCAAAATTAAAGAAACTTGTTAATAAAAAGATAGAACTACCAAATATTTTTTATTAAGTAATAGCATTAAACAGATTATCAATCATGATTTCAATACCTTTAAAAATTAAAAACTAGCTTGCTAAAAGAAAGAAATATCAGTTTAATAAGAAATAAAAAATAAATTCCAAAGGTAAAAATTACTTGCCAATACAAAATATAAAGATAATTCAATAATAAAGGAAACTTGAATTACTTGATAATAATGAAAATATGTATCTGATCAGAAAAGTTTTCATCATATCACTAATTATTTATTACCACCAGAAAATCTAAATAATAAATCAAGAACTGAAATTAAAGAAACTTGTTAATAAAAAGATATAAAATCATCAAGTAATAGATTATCAATCATGATTTCAATACCTTTGATAATTAAAAACTAGCTTGCTAAAAGAGAGAAATATTAGTTTAATAAGAAATAAAAAAAAATAAATTTCAAAGATGAAAAATTACTTACTGATACAAATATAAAGATAATTTAATAACAAAGAAAGTTTGAATTACCTGATAATAATAAAAATATATATTCAGTCAGAAAAATTCTCATCATATTAATATAATTATTCATCACTACCAGAAAATCCAAATGATAAATCAAGAACTGAAGTTAAAGAAACTTGTCAATAAAAAGATATAGAACCACCAAGTAATAGTATTGATCAGATTATCAACTATAATTATTATTATTCTGATATCTTTGATAGTTAAAGACTTGTTTGTTGAAAAAGAAAATATTAATTTAATAAGAAATAAAAAAAAATAAATTTCAAAGATGAAAAATTACTCATCAATATAAAATATGAAGTTAATTTAATGATGAAGAAAGCTTGAATTATCTGGTAAAGATGAAAACACGTATTCTGATCAGAAAAGTTCTCATCATATTAGTAATTTCTCATCATCATCAGAAAATCCAAATGATAAATCAAGAACTGAAGTTAAAGAAACTTGTCAAAAAAAATATATGAAATAGTATCAAATAAATCTTGATTTTATATTAAGAAATTAGTATCAGTTAGATAATCAACTATGATTATTATCATTCTAATATCTTTGATCATTAAGACTTACTGAAAAAGGAGATAATTAAATATTATTTCTATTGAGATCTTTATTAATTGATCAAAATGCTTTAATATAAAATATAAAACAAGATCTTTGATTAGAAAAAGCAATGATTGTGATTAAAAATAAATTAATAAAATATATTAATTATATCAAATATTTACCTGTTTGCAAATTTATTTTTTTTGTAATTTTTTTGTTAAATAATACTTGTAGTATAAATATAGTATTTAATAAATATATTTCTCTTTCCTAATTAAATCTATAAGTAATACTGAATTTGTCTAATTACTACTATAATAATATTAATGACTCCTAGAATAAATAAAAATTAGCTCATTTAATAAAATTCTCTATTTTCACAGATCTTGCTAAATATAATATTTACCTATATTATAATATATAATATAATAATATGATAAGATATAACGTAATGTATCAAGAACAGATAAAATCTTGCTAAAGATCAAATATCACAATTTATATAAGAATTTCATGATCTCATCAGATTATTTTCTAAAAATAAAATAAATAAAATATCAGTTATAAATAATGAAATGTCAATTATAAATAATAAAATTAATAGTATATTAATAGTATTAGAAATATTTTACAAGTCAAATAGAAATTCATGTCAAATCTGAATAGAAATTCTTTTTTTTAGTTATTGATAATATTGAGAAAAAATAATATACTCAATATTAGTATAATAGGTTGATTAGAGAATTTACTCAAGTAAAAGAAAACCAAATGAAAATCTTTTCTATATGTAATGTATATGCTAAAAAAAGATATAGAGATCAAGCTATATCTTCTAATAAAATAGTATCCTCTAATAGTAATGTGAAAAATAATCATGAGAGTATGATTAATAATTTGGAAAAGAAATATAATAAATTATTATATGAGATTAAAGATCTGAAAAAAGTAATAATCACATAATTCTGTAATTGTGAAGCCAAAGATAAAGTTGTAAAGTTTTCTGTAAAAGTTACTTTGAATTTTGATCTTATCAGAAAAATGATTATACATTTTACTAGTACTCAGACTATATTTAACAAGAAGAGAACTATAATAATTTTGATTAGATTATCTTTTCTTTAGATTTTTCTTAGTGTAGATTTTTATTTTGTGCTATCTGTATAACAGATTAGCTTTGTATTATATTTCTAAGAAGATTATTTTCAATCTGGATATACAGATAATCATTATATATTTAATATATCTAGATTTAACATATTGTTACTCAGATGATTATCATATATATTATAATTATCAATTTAAATTATTAATATTTTTAATTACTTTTATTATTAATATTTCTTTCTAATTTTATTTATTTTTCTTATTATTATTAATTATTGAATTATGATTAGTTGTCTTTTGAAGATGCAAATTAAATTAATTAATTCTGTTCAATCTATATATATTTTAATTAAAAATTATTATTAATTTATTCATAATTTGTATTCATTTCTTTCTTATAAATATGACCTGTCTATTCTGTACTTTTACTTTCAGATCTGAATACTTTTAAATAATAAAAATAATTATAAGTTATAAAACTAAAACTTATTCATATTGTATTTTATCTTGTAATCTTATAACCATTAATAAAATAATCTTATAACTTGATAATAGCAGATACAGTTATTACAAATATTACTCTCTAATATCTTACACTTATACATCACACACTACATTACACACACACATATTTTAGTTTTTAATAAAATAATATTTTATCAGAATGAACTCAGAATAATTCATATAATTCATAACAAGTATAACTGAATTAATCAAGATAATAAAAGAAGATAGTTCTTTTAGTCCTAAATCTTCACCTTGTCTTTCAGTTAAACTATCTATTTATTTAGGAGAACCAAATAAAAATATACTCATCTGGATTATGCAAGTTAAAACTATATTCCAGATCCAAGAAATTACAGATGAGAAAACTCAAATATAATATGCTGTTATATTCTTAACTAATGCAGCTTTATATTGGTATTTAATAAAGTGAAGATAGATGATAGTGTTGAATCCTTTAAAAATTGGCAAGCTTTTGTTATAGTCTTAAGAGAAGCTTTTCAATCATCACATTATTAATAATATTTTCATAGATAACTTTACCTTCTTCACCAAACAGGATCTGTCCAAGACTATAGTACAAAGTTCAGAAATATAGTTAAACAAATTACAGATATGAATACTTTAGATCAGGTCACATATTTTATAGAAGGTCTAAAACCAGCTACAAAGATGAAAATAAATTACCAAGTATCAAAAATATTAGAAGAAGCTTGAAAATTAACTATTCACTATAATATAGTAATATATGAACAAGACAAATCTCTAGATCTACCAAGCAAAAATAATAACAGTTATCACTTACAGAATTAGTACAGAAGTTATCAGAATAATAGCCCTATACCTATGAAATTAGATCAGGCAGAAAGTTATTATAATAACAAAAGAAATAATAATAATCAGAAGAATAATAAGCCCAAAGATATATATTATAACTAAGGCAAATCAGGTCACTTTACCAAAAATTATTATTCAAAATCAAAGATCAAAATTACAAATATAGAAGATAAACAAGAAAAATCTTTATAGTTTTATAAGAGAGTTGAGTTTACTCATTTAGAAGATAATAGAGAAAGATTATTAAAATTTAATAGCCAAGTAAATAGTAAATCAGCATGAATATTGCTAGATAATGACACATTCAGAAACTTTGTTAATGAAAAGTTTGTATAAAAGAACAAAGTTAAATTACAGAAAACTACACCAGTCACAGTTAAACTTGCAGATAATAAAAAGATTACTGTCACCATCATGGCAAAGATTGATGAATTAAAGCTAGATACCTATAGAATATATAAGATAAATACACAAGTTTTAAAATTGTAGAGATATGACTTAATTCTAGGTAAATCTTGATTATTCCATGCCAACTCCATCATAAACTGGAGAAATAATATCATAACCTTTACCTATAAATCCAAGACAATAAAAGTACAAGCTGATAATGAAGTTAAGTCAGACTCAAGTTGTAATTTAATATATATTTCAAGACAATAAATTGTAAATCTACCAGCAGATGCAAAGCTCTTCACCATACATCTCAATAATACTGAAGACAAGAAAGAAATAAAAGAAAAGTTACTTTTATCAAAAGTATTAGACATTAAAAGAAAATTTCAAGATATATTTTCTGAAATCTTACCAAATCAACTACCATCTAAGAGAGTAATTGATCATAAAATTGATCTTATCTTAGGATTCAAATCACTATCCAAATCCATCTATAGGCTTTCTTTTACAGAGATAGATAAGCTCAAGAAATAATTAGCTGATCTTATTCAGAAAGATTTTATTCATTCAAGTATCTTATCTTTTGGAATACCAGTTCTTTTTGTACATAAGAAAGAAGATACATTAAGATTATATGTTAATTACAGAGCTTTGAATAAAATCACTATCAAGAATCACTATCCTTTACCAAGAGTTGATAAATTAATGGATGGACTCACAGATTCAAAATACTTTTCAAAGCTAGACTTGTATTTAGAATATTATCAAATTTGCATTGCAGAAGAAGATATTTATAAGACAACATTTAGAACTTGCTATAAACATTATGAGTTCTTGATCCTACTTTTTGGTCTTACTAATATACCAGCCACCTTCATAATACTCATGAATAATATATTTCATGATTATCTTAATAAATTTGTGATCATTTACTTAGATAATATCTTGATTTATAGCAAAATAAAGAAAGAACATATTCAACACTTGCAAACTGTTTTAGAAATACTTTGCAAGCATAAACTATATGCCAAGTGAAAGAAAATATGATATTATTCAGCAGTATATAAAATATCTTGAATACTTTATTTTAGCAAATGATATCTCTGTTGATCAAAGAAAAATTATCACTATTAGAGATTGATCAGCACCAGCCAATGTATCAGAACTTTGCTTATTTTTAGATCTTGCAAGTTATTACAAAAAATTTGTGAAAGA
This sequence comes from Ambispora leptoticha, assembly GCA_910591765.1. NCBI lineage: Eukaryota > Fungi > Glomeromycota > Glomeromycetes > Archaeosporales > Ambisporaceae > Ambispora > Ambispora leptoticha. The sequence goes on along the minus strand of CAJVPS010002455.1, from coordinate 1,896 downwards.
ATTTTCAGCAACTACCTCACCACTCATAATACTCCTACACAAAGATCAAGAGTATGAATGATCTATAATAGTACAACAAGCTTTTGAATAATTAAAGCAATATCTCATTTTAGTATCAATCTTATTATTGCCTAATCCTAAACTATCATTTACAGTCATCAGAGATACTTTAGATTTTGTCATAGAAGTTGTATTAAGTCAAAATCAAGACAAGAGTGACCAACTAATTGCTTTTGAATCAAGAAAACTTTCACTAACTAAATAAAATTATCCAGTTTATGAAAAAGAATTACTTATAATTATATATGCTATTAAATTCTGGAAACTGTATTTAGAAGATCAAAAGTTCATAGTAATCACAGACCATATCTCTTTAGAATATATCAAAACTCAATATAATCTTTCAAAGAGACAGATTTACTGATTAGAAACTTTACAGACCAGTAATTTTGAAGTTAAATATAAATCTGACAAAGATAATGTAGTAGTAAATATACTTTTATATCAATCATATCTGGCAAATATTTCAGTTATTATTATCAATCTTATTAATAAAGAAGATTTGATAAAGAAGTATCAAGCAGATAAATATTTTGCAGAAATATATGAAGTCTTGAAGAACTTCAGTAATATCAATTCAAAGTAATAAACTAAAGTAAAGAATTTTGAATTGAAAGATAAATTACTTTACTTAAAGAATATCAGTCACTTAGCTATACCAGATGACAAAAATTTAAAAACAAAAATATTATTTGAATTTCATGATATATTAATAGCTAAATATATTGAAATTGATAAAATATATACAGCAGTATCTTAATAATTCTATTGGTCAAATATGAATAAAAATATTTATAAATATATCACTAGTTATGAATCTTGTCAGTGTAATAAAAGTAGTAATCAATAACCTTTAAGATTATTGCAATCTTTAGTTATTTTAGAATACAGATGAAAACACATCATTATAAACTTTATAGTATAACTCCTAACTATCAAGTCTAAATATGATACTATAGTAGTTTTTATAGATAAACTATCAAAAAGAGTGCATTTCATACTAACCACAATAATAATAAAAACATCTGATATTACAAAGATTTTCTTTGAAAATATCTTTAAATTGTATGGATTACTCACAATTATAATATCAGATAGAGATGCAAAATTCATAAGTTGCTTCTGAAAGTCACTTTTTGAACAACTAGATACTAAACTTGCTATATTTATAGTTTTTTACTTACAAATAGATGACTAAACAGAAAGACTTAACAGAATTTTAAAAGAGATGTTAAGAATATATACTATCTATCAGCAAAATAGATGGATAAAAACTTAGTAACTGTAAAATTTACTTATAATAATAGTAAAAATGCTTCAACAGATCATATATCTTTTGAATTAGATTATGAACTGACACCTTATATATCTATCAATACTCTGTTACAACAAAATAATATTACAATCTCTCAAGATTTTATAGAATACTAGAATATCATGATAAAGATTACCAAAGATTTGCTATTAGAAGCTTAAGAAAGATAAAGCAAATATGCAAATCAATATAAAAGATTTAAAGAATTCAACCTTGAAGATAAAATTCTTCTTTCTACTTATAATATAGAATCTCTAGTTGATAAATAAAGGACAATCAAGAAATTACATCAAAATTCATTGGACTCTTTGAAGTTATTACCAAAATATCTTCTGTTACTTATAAATTGCAATTATCACAGAATATGAAATTGCATCTGGTATTTCATATATCACTTCTAAAAAAATATAATCCAGATGATGAATATAATAGATATTAATCACTATTAGCAATTATTATCTCTGATAATGAAGAAGAATATAAAGTTGAGAATATTCTTGACAAAAGAATTCATTATCACA
>CAJVPS010002454.1:0-12309 GCA_910591765.1 Ambispora leptoticha | reverse complement strand
TTATTATAGTATTACTAGCTAATACTATTTAATATACAAGATATAATTAAAGTATGATAGTATAAATAATTATGAATAGATTATGTTGAAGTATGTTAAAAGATGTCAAAAAATATTGAAAAATATCAGAGTATATGAAAAAATATTAAAAGATATAAAAAGATGTGAGAAAATATTAAAAAATATAAAAGGATGTGAGAGAATGTTGAAGGATGTCAAAGGATATGGAAAGATATTTGAGATCATTATTCAAGTATAACTATTCCACCAAAATTAAAAAATGATCTTCCACTATACTATTCTATTATGTACATGAGTATCATATTATAAAATAAATAAAAATATAGATCCTGAATATTAAATAATATATAATGTTAAAAATAGAAACATGATAATAAATATAGTAATTAAGATTCTGAATAATTCAGTTTAAACCAGATTCTAAATGATTTGATTCAGTTTGATTCTGGTTCAATTCTTAATTTTTAGAAGAATCAAACTGTTATGATTCAATTCAATTCTGATTATTAGTAGTTATAGAATTGAATCGAATCAAATTGATAATTTATATAATCTGATGTAATTTTTCTGCCAAGTCATTTTTTTTCTGAATAGGTAAATTTTTTTTTATTAATGAATAATCAACCAGATTTAGAAGAGAGTAGTAGTACCCTGTATAGTGCTTTTAGTATGACAGTATCTGATGAAAGTAAGAAGACAAGGAGCATTATTTGGATACACTTTAGTTAAGATCACGTAAAAAACAAGACAAAATGTAATTATTACAGGTGAGTGGGTTAGTAATGAGTTTAGTAGCGTATTTAGTATCAAAAAGAGAAGAAGAAAAACTTAAGAAAATATGACATGTTTAGTATCAAAAAGAGAAGAGAACTTAAGAAATTTTTATTTATATATGACGTGTTTAATAAGAAAAGACTTAATAAAATTTTATTTTAACAGAAGTTATTATATATGTGTTGGTGGCAATACTTCAAATCTTCACAAGCATCTAAAAAGCCAATATTCAACCAAAATTTCTAAATCAGAAGATCCTAAAATGATTAATAAATAGTTAAAAAAAGAAGTACTACTTCTGATAATTAATATTTATTATTTTTATTCAATTTAATATTTACTAATTCTTGATTTAAAATAGCTATTTTCATCCAAAGCATTTCAAGTCTTTCTTCTTTGCTAGATCATATATTCTAACCAGTCTTTTTCTGAAGTCGAGAGTCCAAATTTGCATCAAATCTTTTGTTTTCTCAAAATAGATATCATTACATCTTCTGCAGATACTATCAAAAATGAAATTATAAGAATCTTTGATGAAGAGAGAACATGTTTGAAAGAAATATTACAGATATATTGGAAGGCTTACCATATTTTTTTATATAAAAATACAGGTACTGACTATTTTTTTAAAAAATATTTTATTTAAGAATGTTTCAGAATGCATTTTCTTTACCCTTGATACCTAGACCTCCTGTAATATAATATCTTTTCTTGGAATAATATGCTATTAGATCAGTGATAACTGGGTATTGCACAAAATACTAGTCAATTTTGTGAGATTGTCTGGACCATATTCTGGTGATAATCTTTGTGAGATCTTTGAAAGAAGTTATAAAGAATTAGCAATTTTTACTAAGATTTGTTTGGATTAGGGTTTGGGTTCATTTTATATTAATTAAACTCAACAATATTTTATTTATTAGATTCTAGTATTAATAATAGATAATGCATCTAACAATAATACATTATGCCAAGCTCTGGAAAACAAGTATGCAAATGAGAATATTAAGTTTAAAAAAAAAATCAGCATGTCAGATGTCTCACCCATATAATGAATCTTGCTATATAAAGTCTTTTGAATTCGCTTAGAGCTGGAGCTTTGGAAGATGAAAATATGATGGAGGAGAAAAATATAGCCAATATATTGATTGTTATCTGAAAGATATATTTATTTGCATTTTTTTTATTATGATTCTTTTCTTACTTACTTTGATTGCTTTTTTTAGCTATGGAAACTGATCACCAAAATTAGAGCATCTCCTTAATATCAAGAAAAATTTTCCAAATAATATAATATCCAAGGTGTTTCTGAAAAAGAGTTAATTATTGATATTATGACCAGGTGGAATTCAATATTTGACATGATGGAATGTGCATTTGAATACCATGAGATATAGAGCATATATTTAAATATTTAGTGGTATGTATTAACTTACAGTTTTTTATTCTTAGCCTCTTGAAACTACAGCCATAGCTGATAGAGATTTATGAGATTGGATTTTGAGTGAGAAGAATTGGGATAAAATATCTGAGATTATGATATTGTTACAGGTAAGCGTAACTTAATTTTCATATTCTGTAAAAAAATTTCATACTTACACATTTCTTAGATTTTCAAACATGCAATCAATCATATTAGTGCAAGTTGCTATCTGACTCTTGCAGCAGTAGTTTTCATCTACAACTGGCTTATGAATAATATTAAAGACTTTTGAGATGCTGAGAAAAAATTAAATAATATTAAGAAAGTGATACAAAAAGTATTTGATAAGCTTTCAGAGTATTATTTGAAAACTGATAGCTCAGTTTATATAATTACAATAAGTAAGCGTATTTTAGACTTTACTATATCAAATCACATAACTGATATGATTACTAATTTATTATTTACTACATAAAGTTCTTGATTCACGTATTAAGCTAAAATACTATAAAGATAATAATTGAGAAGAGTTATTTATTAATGCAGCATGCAAAATGATAACTGATATATATACTTCAGACTACTCACCTCGACTTGAAGATTGTTTGCCAGAGATTCAAGAAGATGATCTCATAATTCACATCTACAAGCGCTAGCAAATTGATAGGAGGAGTGAGTTATAACAATATCTGGAGAAACCTATTACATCAGAAAAAATGGATATATTACAATGGTAGAAGATAATGTTAAATTTATTGCTTTTGCTTACTACATGCTCTGATGGTAGTTTCATTATTCCAGATCAGATTGGTATTTCATCACTTTGAATGAACTGATAAATTAGTATTTTTATAGCTTCATGAGACTGAATATCCTTATCTGACAACTATGGTGAAGGATTATTTAGCAATTCCAGCTACCAGTATGCCAATTGAGTGTGCATTTTCTGGAAATGTAGATCTAGTAACTCCTACTCAAAGTAAATTAGATGCAGAAACTATCAGAGTATATATGTGTTTGAAAGGATGGTGAGGGTAATATGTAAAATAATATATAAAATAATATGTAATTATCTAGAACTAAATAAAATTCTTATATTTTGGACAAAATATTTATTGTAAACATGAACTTTTAAGAGTGCAGACATCAGAGAAACCTGAAAGAGTAGCAAAATATTGATGACAAACTATAAATGAGTTAATGAAGAGAATGCAGGAGGATTAAAGAGAGAGGAGATATCAAACAAATGATATCATTTATTGAAAATTTAAGAACAAATTAAGAGTCTCTCTTAATTTGAACAATATTTTTTTAACAATTAATTTTTATTTCTAAATTTATAATTCTCTTCAATGAAGACTACTTGCATAGCTACAATGAATCACTTTGTATGAGCGATCCATCTCACCTCTTTATTTTATATAATCATGTAATTACTATTGTCCAGCTTCCATTTCAATTTACTAATCTGGATCTTTATTTATTTTGTTCATTTTTTGTAAAAATGAATAATATCATTATAAATTATCCATCATATGATCATAATATTAAATTTAGTGTGCTGTGTATATAGTTAGAATACTTTTTTTAAAAAAAAATTATCTTTGATTTTATAGCCCAAAGTATTTTAAGAAGTGAGTATAGAGTGATGAATAGCATAATAGATGATTAGTAAGTAATAAGAAATGAAAGGGGGGAGGGGGAGAATTTATTATAGTGAATAAAATAATAAGGAAGTAGGAAAGTTTATTTTTTTTGTTCAGCAAAAGGACAAAATTACATTTACATACACACACACACACATACAGAGTGATCTTATTAATCCATTATAAAAATGTTATTTCTTATATCATACCGGTAAGTCTTTTCTTGCGTGTTCCAAATCTATGAATGAAAAATATAAATATTAGTTCTTGACTATATATAAGATGAAGTCTATTGCTTTGCAATAGATATAAGATGAACTTTATCTCGTCTATATATACCTATATTTATTTTTTTATGATTTTTTAGTTTCACCTTGTTATCTTCAGAATCTAGTATCAGAGGAAGATATTTTGATAATGATGTGTTTCTGTCACTACTATCACTCTAGTCCAGCTCATAATCAGCAAAAAGAGAGCTAAATTTGCACTTTTGTTTAATCATCGTATTATGTATATAAAAAATGACACTATATTAAATATCAGCAATAACCAGCAGATTTTCATAAATGAGAAGATTTGATCAAAAAGCCATCACTTGATCTTGTTTAACATGGATAATTAATTTTAATTCTGGAAATATCAGCTTCTTACCTTTAAAATTCCTAAATAGACATACTATGCAAAATGTATTTTGATAATCTTTTAAATCATGGTAAAATTAACAGATAATATTATAATTGATGCTGATAGTAGGAAAAGCTCCAAATAATTTTGGAATATTTAGTCCAAGATTAAGGTTTTTCATTTTAAGATACAAAGCTAGATAAGTGATTTTTAGATACTTATTAACTGTATTAGAAAGCAGTTAGATATCTTCTATTAAATCCTGAATATATTTTTGATGCTCTCTATAGTGGGAGGATATGGTATTTGCTGTGATATATGGAAGGTTATTGCTATCTGCAAATCTACTGAAATGTTTAATCAAGTTCTTTGTAAATTGTTTTGACTGATGTGAAGGATGAGTGATTATGTATTGATAGTATTGATCCACTGCTATTCGAGCATCACTCATGATCATTTGATTATCAAGATCAAAAAAATCCATGATAGTTTCTTCAAAGGAATTCCTAAAGAACTGCGAATCAGAAATATAATAATATCCTTCAAGTTTGTTCTCACTTATAACATCTTTTATTATTTCATTCACGATATAGAGTTTGTCTTTTGGATTCTGGAGAAATATTTCATTGATTTTATAGTTTTCAAGTGATTTGTTCTGGACTTTATGTTAATATACATTTAGTATTCAAGTTCAAAGAAGATGGCAATGTTGATGAAGTTGTAGAATGTAATTCAGACTAATTTTGAAATATATCTAAAGTATAAACTCTTTCCATAATAATTTTGATCATTTCAGCTCTGATAATGTCAAAGAATCTCTGCGATTGAAAACTTTTGACTCTAATAAAGTCATAAATTTCATAGAAAATTTGAAGGAAATTAGAATGATGAAGTACAATATAGTGCTAGGGATTTTTTGTTATCATTATCACTATTATTATATATATTTTTCTTAATAATATCTGAAATGATGGATAAAAAGTACACAAAAATTGAGCGTATACATATATACTTTTATAACATTTAATAGAAGCAATCCCAATTAAGTAACTCTCAAATAACTAGTCTTTGCTATCTTTTTTTGAGGAATTTTTTCTGAAAGGTAAGCCAAGAATCTATATAGACTGCCAATTACTTATTATTACTCGTTCTAAGATCACTAGCAAGAAAATTCTCTGAAATCTACCAAGATAAAATATATTGTTGTATATCTTCTTTAGTTAATTTATGACTCTCAGGTTGAGTTTTATGCTAAGTAGAAATAAAGTATTTATATATTGGTAAAATAAAAAAAGTTATGAGATGAATTCTGTTAAATTATTTCATGTCTTATAGCTTAGTGGATTAAACTACAGAAATATTACACCATATTTCTCTCCTCACTAATGACAATATGAATAATTTAATAATCTATACCCTCATAATATATCTCAAAGAAATATCCTAAAGGACCTAAAAAAAATGTCAACACTCAAATTTGCAAAAATAAATATACTCTCGATGAATCAAAAGTAATATTAATCTCAGTAGAAAGATCAGAAATGGGTGATATCTTTTCTTCTGGTATTTGAAAGAGTTCATTCTGTTTGTGCTTGTGTTCACGTTCCTGCTTGAGCCTTTTATTTCTATATTTGCAGGCCTCTCGTGATAACTTCTTCATAACCAGTATTTTCTCTAATGAAGTTTCTTCTTTTCACTTATTGGTTGGGTTAATTATGTCCATTATAGAAGTTAGTGATGAGATAAAGATTTGCAATGTATTAACTAATAACTGGAGAAATCTAAAGTAACACTATTTGATGAGCTATTAAAAATAAAATTTCTAGAGCTGATGTCCTACTCAAGAAGAATAACATATACTTTTGAAGAAAAAGAAGTGTGAGAAGTAGAGATAATGATAGTAAAACAAATGATAATTATTGCCATATATATGTATGTAGTGATTTAAATTCTATGTTATTACCATTACGTATTAAAAAATGATAGATCATATAACTTTCGATCACATTCTGTCTTTTTGGAGTTCTGCCTATGTAGATCTTCTTTTTTGGAATTAGTTTAATATATATAATGGTAATATTATATTTGGTAATACATGTATTAGTTTAATAAATAATATATTAAATTGTTAAGAAAAAATACAATACTTTTCATACTAATATATAAACTATGAGATATTAGCATTCAACACAATCAAAAAGCCAATCGTCAATCTCTGGAGTACTACATGGTGTATTACTAAGTCTTTGCATTAAGAACTTCATAACATCTGTCAATTTCTTGTGCAAGTGACTCAGTCATACTTTTGAATTCTTGTATGAATCTATTATTTTCCATATTTTCTTCCAACAAAGATGCACCTAACTCAAATATCTGCCTAATCCTATTTATTGCATCTTTATTTTGTTCAGAGCCTTGACATTGATTAATAGTGATATAAGAATTACTTGTAGATACTGTGAGTATACTGATAGTTCACATGTATCTATTCCAAGGATTATTATGCATGCTGATTTGTTGATGGCAATCCATATCAAAGAAGATAAATGGATAATCATGCCAGTACTTTGTGAAGGTAAAGCGAGAAAAAAAATCTAATGCCAAACTGATTTTCTTCATAACAAGATGCTTGTATATCAGAAAGTGATTATTTAGAAATATGAGACATGAACATATCTAAGTTTCTAGATATATATTATATCTTTCTTTCTTACTAATTGATCTTTGGCTAAGCTCTAACCATTCTTGTTTGAAAGTATTCCACCAGGTAGAAAATGTACATCCATTAAGGTAAAGTACTATTATATCTTCCATATCTTTGACTAGTTATTATATTAGTATTTGAGTTAGTTAATCGAGATGCGGGTAATTGTAATTGTACTTATAATTATACTTGAGTATTCTCCAATGAGACTCAGTAATTATTATTATCCAAACGATTGGTATTGCATTGGCATATGAGACACAGGTGAACAACTGCCAATCCTTATGATTATACCAATTATACTAAAGATATCCCCATACTGCAGCATAATTTTTTTGCTAACAGTATTGATAAGCCTCTTGAGTACAAAGTGTATATAGTTCTAGAAGTCATTAGTATTATTATAACTGTAATTAGGCAAATTTGATATTACTTGTAGATTTAATTGGAAAAGAAGAATATGTTTATTAGATACTACATCTATACTACAAGTATTGTTTAACAAAGGAGTTACAGAAAAAATAAATTTGCAAATAGGTAAATAATATGTTTTATTAATTTGTTTCTAATCATAATTGTTGCTTTTTCTAATCAAAAGTCTTGTTTTATATTTTACATTAAAGCACTTTGATCAATTAATAAAGATCTTGATGAAAATAATACCTAATTATTTCCTTTTCTAGCAAGTCTTAATAATCAAAGGTATCAGAATAATGATAATTATAGTTGATTATCTGACTGATACTAATTTCTTAATGTGAAATCAAGATTTGTTTGGTGCTGTTTCATATATTTTTTTTGACAAGTTTCTTCGACTTCAGTTCTTGGCTTATCATTTGAGTTTCTTGGTGATGATAAGAAATCACTGATATGATGAGAACTTTTCTAATTAGAACGTATATTTCCATCTCCACTAGGTAATCCAAGCTTCCTTCATCATTGGATTATCTTCATGTTTTGTATTGGTAAGTAATTTTTCACCTTTGGAATTTATTTTTTTTTTCATTTCTCATTAAACTGATATTTTCTCTTTCAGTAAGCAACTCTTTAACCATCAAAGGTATCAGAATGATGATAATTATGGTTGATAATCTGATCAATACTATTACTTGGTGGTTCTATACCTTTTCATTGACAAGTTTCTTTGACTTCAGTTCTTGATTTATTATTTGGATTTCCTGATGGTGATGAAGAATTATATCAGTATGATGAAAACTTTTCTGACTGGATGCATATTTCCATTGCTACCAGATAATTCAAGCTTCCTTTGCCATTGGATTATCTTCATGTTTGTACTGATAAGTAATTTTCATCTTTGAAATTTTTTTTTCATTTCTTATTAAACTGATATTTCTCTCTTTCAACAAGCTAGTTTTTAATTATCAAAGACATTAGAATCATAATTGATAATCTAATTGATACCATTACTTGATAGTTCTATATCTTTTCATTGACAAGTTTCTTTGACTTCAGTTCTTGATTTATCATTTGGATTTCCTGATGATGATGAATAATTATACTAGTATGATGAGAACTTTTCTGACTAGCCATCTTTTTTTATAGTTATTTTTTTTCATAATTATCTGTTTTCATAGTCATCTTTTTTGAATTTCTCAATTACTAATTATGATAGAGTTTTTTGATGGTGGTTGTGGAGAGAATTGTGAATTCTGCTGATTTTAGAGGTAATTCAAATTCAGTATTAGAATGATAGTAGATGAGATGTATGGGTTTAGAAGAAGATGTGCTATATTCTATTTGTAACTTATTCATTTGCATAATTGATCCAGAAAGTATTATAATATATATATAACATAAATGTAAATGTTCTTTTTTGGAAGAATAAAAGCTATTTGATTTAAATAGAATAAAGATATTTTTTATTCAAACCAGGAAATCGATTTGTTAATCAAAAAACTTTTATTAGGTAATTCAAGCTTTCTTCACTATTGGATTATCTTCATATTTGTATCAGTAAGTAATTTTTCATCTTTGGAATTTATTTTTTTTTTCATTCCTCATTAAATCAATATTTTCTCTTTCAGCAAGCAAGTCTTTAACCATCAAAGACATCAAAATAATAATAATTGTGGTTGATAATCTGATCGATACTATTACTTGGTGATTCTATATCTTTTTATTGACAAGTTCCTTCGACTTCAGTTCTTGATTTATTGTTTAGATTTTCTGGTAGTAATGAATAATTACTAATATGATGAGAACTTTTCTGACTGGACACATATTTTCATTGCCACCAGGTAATCCAAGTTTCCTTCACCATTGGATTATCTTTATGTTTTATATTGGTGAGTAATTTTTCATCTTTGAAATTTATTTTTCATTCCTCATTAAACTGATATTTTCTCTTTTAGCAAGCCTTTAACCATCAAAGGTATTGGAATAATGATAATTATGATTGATAATCTGATCAATACTATTACTTGATGATTCTATACCTTTTCATTAACAAGTTCCTTTGACTTCAGTTCTTGATTTATTGTTTGGGTTTCCTGGTGATGATGAGAAATCATCAGTATGAGAAGAACTTTTCTGATCAAGATGCATATTTCCATTTCTATCAGGTAATCTAAGCTTCCTTCACCATTAGATTAACTTCATGTTTTGTATTAGTGAGTAATTTTTTATCTTTGGAATTTATTTTTTTTTTCATTTCCTTATTAAACTGATATTTCCTCTTTTAGCAAGCAAGTCTTTAACTATCAAAGATATCAGAATCGTGATTGATAATCTGATTAATGCTATTACTTGGTAGTTCTATATCTTTTCATTGACAAGTTTCTTCAACTTTAATTCTTGATTTATTATTTGGATTTCCTGGTAATGATGAGAAATTACTAGTATGAGAAGAACTTTTCTGACTGGGACACATGTTTTCATCTCTATCAGATAATCCAAGCTTCCTTTACCATTGGATTAACTTCATGTTTTGTATTGGTGAGTAATTTTTCATTTTTAGAATTTATTTTTTTTTATTTCCTCTTTCAGCAAGCAAGTCTTTAACTATCAAAGGTATCAGAATCATGGTTGATAATCTGATTGATACTATTACTTGATAGTTCTATACCTTTTCATTGACAAGTTCCTTTGACTTCAGTTCTTGGTTTATCATTTGATTTCCTGGTGATGGTAAATAATTATCAGTATGATGAGAACTTTTCTAACTGGATGCATATTTCCATTGCCACCAGATAATCCAAGTTTTCTTCGCTATTAGATTATCTTCATATTTTGTATTGGTGAGTAATTTTTCACCTTTGGAATTTATTTTTCATTTCTTATTAAACTGATATTTTCTCTTTCAGCAAGCAAGCCTTTAACCATCAAAGATATCAGAATCGTGGTTGATAATCTGATCAATACTATTACTTGGTGGTTCTATATTTTTTCATTGACAAGTTTCTTCAACTTCAGTTCTTGGTTTATCATTTAGGTTTTCTGGTGATGACAAGAAATTACCAGTATGAGGAGAACTTTTCTGACTGAAACACGTGTTTCCATCTCTATCAGGTAATTCAAGCTTCCTTTATCATTAGATTAACTTTATGTTTTGTATTGGTGAGTAATTTTTTGCCTTTGAAATTTATTTTTTTTCATGTCTCATTAAACAGATATTTCCTCTTTCAGCAAGCAAGTCTTTAACTATCAAAGACATTGGAATCATGATTAATAATCTGATCGATGCTATTACTTGATGGTTCTATATCTTTTCATTGACAAGTTTCTTTGACTTCAGTTCATTTAGATTTCTGGTGGTGGTGAATAATTACCAGTATGATGAGAACTTTTCTAACTAGATATATATTTCCATCTTTACCAGGTAATTCAAGCTTCCTTCACTATTAGATTATCTTCATGTGAGTAATTTTTTCACTTTTGAAATTTCTTTTAAGCACTTTGATCAATCTGAAATCAAAGTCTAACTATTTCTTCTGAATAATAATAATTATAATTAGCTCAAGTCTGAGAAAGTAAGCAAGAGTGAGCAAGTAGACAAGTGAGAAAGTGAGAGTAAACAAGTTAATAGCAATTGAGTAGACAATCTTATAAGTAATCAAACAAGTAATCAAGAAGGTAATTGAATGGGAAAGAATAAGTGAGCTTTAACTATCAATAAGATAAAGTGAGAATTTAATAAGTCTTATTTTATTTGAATATTCTTAATATTTAAATTATTCTTGAGTTACATTATAAATAAAAAAAACAAAACACAAGTTTATTCTTAATGTTTAAATTATTCTTAAGTTATATTGTAAATAAAAAAACAAAATGCAAGTTTATTCTTAAAGTTCAAATTACATTGTAAATAAAAAAAATAAAGTTTATTATTCTCGAATTATATTATAAATAAATAATAAATGCATGACATTCTTATTCTAACCTTAAAAATATCAGAGGCAGACTCCAGAAACTTCAGAAAGACAGAATGTGATCAGAAATCACATGATCTGTCATTTTTTTCTGTTTCACTTTGTTACTACTTTACTATAATGTCACATATCTAGATCAAATCTGATTCTTTTTGGAACTGAATCAAATCATGGAACTATGAATCAATTTCTTGTAAAATTGAATTGAAAAATTCGATTTGATTTCAGTTCTGCTAAAAACTGAACCAAATTGAATTATTCAGAATCTTAATAAATATTCCTATTTTTATATTATATATTACTATATTTATTATCATATTTTTATTTTTAAAATATTATTTAATATTTAAGATCTATATTTTTATTATCTTGTAATATGATATTTATATATATAATAGAATAGTATAGTAGAAGTTCATTTTTAATTTTGATAAAATAGTTACACTTGAATGATGATCTCAAATATCTTTTCTCATTCTTTAATATCTTTTTAATATTCTCTCATATTCTTTCACATCTTTTCATATCTTTTCACATCTTTTCATATCTTTTAATATCTTTTCACATCTTTTAATATGCTTTTACATACTTTAATATTCTCTAATGTTCTTTAACATCTTTTAATATATTTTAATATAACCTATTTATAATTATTTATATTATAATATTTTAATTATATCTTATATATTAGATAGTATTAGCTAGTAATACTATAATAATTTATATATC
>CAJVPS010002453.1:0-12312 GCA_910591765.1 Ambispora leptoticha | reverse complement strand
ATTATTATTATTATTATTATTATTATTATTATTATTATTATTATTATTATTATTATTCCTATTTGCTATAGTGTAGTTGCACTCTAATTCTATGCTAATTTAATTTATAAAGTAAGAATTACAAATTAAAGTTTGAAGAAAAGAGTCATCAGAAAATCTATGAAAGAGAATCATGATGTGACTAGCCACCATGGACCTGTTTAAAACTATACTAAGTCCAATTATGACTTAATTTATACATTTTATCCTGCAAATTAAATATTGTATTAAAAAAATTAGATATAATCATCTGAATTGGATGATAATGAGGAGTTATTGCCAGCTGCTGTGTTTTCTGATAGCTCTTGCAAAAAAGGATTATTGTGATTGATCTTTTCTGCTATTTGTAAAACAGAAAAGCATAGTTGGGATATTGTGTCTTGCATAGTAATTGTTTGAGATGCCAAAGACTGAAGTGTTTCTTCTAGATTATCTGAGAACGTGTCTTCTTGACTATTGTTATGATCTGGTAAATTGTCAGAGATGGAGAAGGAAGATGTTACTACCATATTCTTGATGCTAAGAACAGAATCAAGTTTGTTAGTAATGTTATTGATGGTATTTGTGAGAGTTATTAGGGTTGATTCTAGAGATAAAAATTTAGAATCTAGCTGAGATATGGTTATATTAAGAGAGGAGTGAGATGTAATTGTTGAATTATAAGTATTTTGTTTGGCTACTATTGTATAAGTGTTAGAATTGAATGATGAGAAAGAATTTATTGTAACATGACTTTCTGTGTTATCAATCTCCATTAAGCAAGATTTGTTTTTTTTTTCTAAATCTTGAGCTTGTAATTTTGCTTTTTTGTTTGATTAAGATCTCACATGAGCTTATTAAGTGATCCACTCTGTGATAGTAATGACAGGTTTGAGTAGCTGTTGAGATCCAAACTAACTGTTTACCATGATATATGAATTAGCTTTACAATGCATACTGTAATTCATTTTCTGATTCAAAAGTAACATATGTATATTCAAGATGTATATATTTTTTAGTTGATCTAGATATATAGCATGACTTTGTATTAAGTTACTCTAAAATATCTTCTAGTTTGAGTGTTGTACAGTTTGTTAGGAGATTTGCAAGTTTTACTTTATACTGAGTTCATTGAGTACAGATATCTTTATAATTGACATGGGAAGTAATATGAATCTAGTCTTTTTTGATGTGAGCAGACCAATATTATGAAAGATTTAATTGATCATCTGATTCTACAAATGTGACTATTGCAGATAGCCATTAGGATATTTCTTTAATATTAATTTTTTTTATAGTATCAATAGATTGCACAGCTATTTTGATTTCTTTGATGATGGTACCAAGAGATATGTCATGAATTGCAATTTCTAAAAGCTTTTGTTGGATTACTGGAACTTGAAAACCAGCTGATGGTATGTTAAGATTATTAAGATGAGAGATAGCTTTGTCACGAGAGCTTTTATTCTTGTATTCAACTTTAAAGTAATAACATGAATGGAGAGTGGGATTAATAATGTCAAGAAAGTGATTATTACTGATGCAGTTTTTTGATAGCTATTCATGCTTAAGAATAATGAAGCTACCATTAATTTCTTCTAGATTATAAAACAAGAAAAATCTTTTTTTGCATTTAACTATGATCCAACTATTATCATTATGTTCAGACAAAGTTGGTGTATTATTTATATCTTATATGATGTGATCTTCTAGTATTATTTCAGAAGAGGGAGAAGATGCAGATTGATTTAATGATAAGTTAACTCGATTGTTGGGTACAGATGATGTATTATTATTATCTTCTATATTAGGTAATTATGCTTGTATTATTGTAGTTGCTGGAATTGTATCTGAATTTTTCAGGTTAAACTGACTGTTGGTTTTTTGTTTGGTGTTATTATTTTAATTTTTTTGGAGATATTGAAAAAATCATGCTTGATTGAAGTAGACTTGCTATTATTATTATTATTATTAGTTTTATTTTTGTTATTACTTGTTACAGCCATATTATTTTTATTTGAAGTACTATTAGGTGAACTGAAAGAGACTGTTGATGAGATATTTTATTATTGAAATACTTGAATAAGTTTATTATTTGCTTCTAGTATATTATTATCAATATATACTATAAGGGATGAGATAGATTTTTTGTTAAGAGAGTTAGAAGTTTGTGATGATAGTGGCAAGGAAGTTATTTCTGTAACCAGAGCTATCTTTGATACTGTGAAAACTATTTTGTTAATTATATTATCCAGTTTTTGTTAAATAAAAAAATGCTTTGATTAAAGAGATCAATAAATTTTCCTGATACCCATGAGGTATATGGAGACAAGATATATTTTATTTATTAATATTAATATTATTATTATTATTATTATTATTATTATTTATAAAGCTACAGTATAGTCTTACCTCTCGTCTATATTAATTTTATACTATGTTAGTTTACATAATAAAATAGATAATAGATTAGAGATCACCTATATTATATTTAAAATATAAGATGTGACTAGCCACCTTGAATCTGTCTAAGACTAAACTAGTTCTAATAGAAAGATTAATTTGCAAGATTTGATTTGTAAACTAAAAACTTTTAGAGTAATTTCATTAATATTCTTATGAGTAATAGCTTGGGATTAGATATTGCTGATCATGATGCTGATTTTCTGGAAATCTGCATGTATAAAGAAAAGGGTCTAATCATGTTTTATAAATAATTTGATATGATTGTGGTGTAAAGATATCTTTAGATCTACCTTTAGAGATTGTCTATTTGTGATATTTATATG
This sequence comes from Ambispora leptoticha, assembly GCA_910591765.1. NCBI lineage: Eukaryota > Fungi > Glomeromycota > Glomeromycetes > Archaeosporales > Ambisporaceae > Ambispora > Ambispora leptoticha. The sequence goes on along the minus strand of CAJVPS010002453.1, from coordinate 9,505 downwards.
CTTATGTAATTCCTAGAGATTTTTCATGCTTGTTGACTGCTTTACAATAAGGAATCCAGATCTTTTTATAAAATTATTGTGATAACCATTTAATAAAATGAACTGCTATTTTTCTTGCTATTAATAATAGAAGTTGTTAAGCTATAAAGATTTGAAGTAGTTCTTTTGGTCTTATTCTGACAAGCACGCTAGTATTAATAGTATTAGAAGGAGTAGGATTAAATAAGACTATAAAGATTGAAGATATTTGGAGATAGACCTGAATAGTTTATCTTGAAGGAAAATTTATTATATTATTATAAGATGAGATGAGGGAATTATATAACTGAGGTAATAGTTATTGGCTAATAGTGAATCTTGCTTTGCTAGCTATTGGACAAGTCCACAGGTATATTTGATCTTCTATTGCTAATTTGTATAAATAACAAATATCATTTTTATATATGTGAGATTTATAAATTTTGAGATATTGTAGAGTTGGTAACATATTATAGAATGACTTGATAAAGAAAGTACAGATTTTAGAAGCGTGAAAATTGATATGAATACTGTTAATTCTACCATCTTGATTCCATACTGAAAATGTATCAAACCAGTTAGTGCTTTGTAATAAGAATTGCATATTATGTTTGATTCTCAGTTCATTCTGTCACTTGTAAATACTTGAGTGATAATATATTTTTTTAAGGAATATTCTCAAGTTAGTATTTATCAGAATAGATTGATTGAATATAAATATAAATTTGATGTATGGTAGATTATGATAGTTAATGTGGAGAGTATCCATATTACAATCTTGATTAGCAAGTTTATCAGCTAGATCATTGCCTGGATTGTTAGAATAATCTTTAACTTTGTGGATCATGATGTTGAGAGCTTTATTATTAATATTACTATCAAGAATTTTCTATAATGGTCAATTAGATTATTGATATAAATAATAGTTAGATTATAGTGATTGTAATATAATATTATTCTTAAACCCTTAGATGGCTGATTGACTATCAGAAAAAATGAATACTTTTGAATTTTCTGGTAAGATTTCTGATAAGGTGCAGATAATAAATAGTTTTGTTTTTGTTATAAACAGTGAGTTAGTTATTGAAAACCTGAAATCTGCTTTGGATAGCTATGAGATCTATGCTGCTCCTGCTAATATTTTGGATGAATTAGAGTTTGTTATTGATCCATCTGTAAAAAAATTGTTATCTGTATCAGCTAGATTTAGCTGTGTTTTTGATTAATGCCAACATGAATACAGATCAGAATTGCCATTAAAATATGTAGAGATATGATAGGCTGGAATTTTATAAAAGTCTTTACTATGATCATATTGTTTATTAATAATTATTAATTCAGACGAATCACTATGATTGATAACTCTTTGTATTAAATTGGTGAATCATTTTGGCTTATACCCTTGTTTGGTTGATCAAAATTTGTATTTGTATTATTTTCATGAAATAACTTTTGTATTGTTATATTTAGTAAGCTGAGACAGAAATAGAATATTATCTTGTGAGAGAGATTTTCTACAGGTTTTGTAGACAGGCCAGTTGTTTAGAATTTTTGAGATAGGCCATCTGTATGAGGATTATATTACTGTTGAAGTGTCATTGAAAGAGAGGAAGAAAGATATGCTATATTGATACATTAGGAGTATTATGCTGGCAATGAGATTTTTTCTAATAGGGATGGGTTCTGGAGTTGAATTGAGAAGAATTGATTCTTTTGTCTATTGTTAGTATTAAAGCTTTTATAATCTGATTTGTGTAGTTATGCCCATAATTATTTTGTCATTAAGTCAAAGAAATAATTCAGAAATTTTACTTCTTACCAAAATATCTAGTAGATTTTCAAGTACCAAGAGAGCAGGATGATGTAAAATGGAATTGAGACAGTCTGAAGGAAGATTTGATTTTTGTTTTACTATTTTCTTGACTTTTCTCATTATTGATTCACAGAAAGTAATAAAAGGGACAAAAAGTTGTATTTTATATTCAATGACAGGAAATAGCACTCTGTTAAAGATATAAATAGCTTGTTTTTCAGTAATAAACTTTTTTCCAAGGAGCAATATTATAGAATCTATATCTGCTTTGATTTGTTTTTGTTGAGTTTTGAATTTTCCATCTGGACTGAGTAAAATTCTGAGATATTTGATATAATTATTATTGCAAATAATTTTAAGTTCTGAGTCATCTGGATTGAAGGATAGCTTGGTTGAATTAGCTTGTTTGTCAGAATTAATTGTTATTACTTCTGTTTTTTTTGTGTTAATTGCTATATTACATATTGTGAAAAATTGTTAAGCCAACTGAAGTATCTGGACTATACTGCTTTTGAATTTGGCTATTCATACTTTATTATTGACAAAAGCCAAGTTAGATATATGGATTTGTATTGGATTAGGTTTGAAGTATAGAAATTATATTGATAAATTATTAATATTATAACCATGAGTAAGTTTGATAGAGTCAATCATGTATAGTAATAGATTATAGAAGATATGTCAAAGTATTGGTAAGTGAACTTCTCCCTGGTCTAATCCATCTTCTATATGATATAGCTCTGTAAATCCATATTTTATGAAAATGCAGTTGTGTCAATTCAGCTATAAGTTTTATAGTAATATGATAAATTTTTGATTCATTTTTATTCTATTAAGGCTAAGTTTTAGGATAGGCCAACTGACAGAGTCATAGACATGATATATATCTTGAAATATAAACCAAAGTTCTTTTTTATTTTCTCTGGTATCTTTCCTAATATTATTAATGATGTGTAGTGAGCTAGCTGTTGAGATATTTTTTAGTATTGAAAAATTGTTACCCTTGAGAATATCATATTGAGTGCATAAATTAGAGATGCAACTAGTAAGAATCCATGAAAAAAGTTTTCTTGCTGTGTCTAAAAGTGCTATTGGTCTGGTAATATCCAGATTTTCTTTCCAGTCAGTAGGTTTGGGAATGAGAATAATGTTTGTTTGTTTCTATTTATTAGGAGTATCTTGTATTTCTAAATGTTTATTGAAAAGTGTAACAAGCATGAGTAAAATCTTTTGCCTACAATATTGTCAGAAAGAGTTTTTTATATTATTTGGTCCTGTTACTTTGTTTGAGTGTAGTAGGGTTAAATATTGGTGAAGTTTAGTTAATGAAATAGGAGCTGTAACTGAATTAAATATCAAGTTATCTATGGATTCTAAAGATTCAAATATCTCTTTCCATCTTTGTGAAGACTAATTCTGTATTTTACATTTTCAATACCATTGATTGAAATATTATCTGATCACATTTTTTACTTCAATTGGATATTCAATAAAGTATTTATTTTGATAAACTTTGTTGATTGAAATGAAAGGAGTGTTCTTGTTAAGAATGTTACTGAGTATGCTACTATGATTTTGTTGGAAGTTTGCTTGGTTGGTTTTAATGGCCTGCTCTACTTGGAGGGCTTGTATTTTTTTGGATTCAATTTTTTTATGTATTTGTATTTGTTTCCTAAGTTCTTGGGTAAGCATTATTAGTTCTGTAATATAGCTATTACTAGAGTTATTTATTAAGAATTTTGGTGCAGTTAGTTCTAATTGATGTAGTTTCTTGAAGAGTTTTATTAGTTTTTGTTAGATTGCAGCAATTGATTCTTGTCTTTCATGTTGATATTGATATAAATAATAGAGAATACTACCTAATAATTTATATTTTCATTGAATAATAGTTATGTTTATTGATTACGCTTTGTTGATATTAATTAGTTTTTTTTTGAAAATTTAATTGGCTGAATCAAGTATAATATATTTAATTAAAAGTCAAAGTTCTGAAATTATGAGTTATGTAGTATCTGTATTGATAGAGAGATGTGAGTTTATTAATTCTTCAAATTATATCCATATTTCATTAGATGTATTTTTGATAATGAAAGCCTGTTGCTTTATTTTCTATCATTTGATTATAGAAATTGGAGTTTTTCATAGAACTGAAAATAAATTAATAAAACATTGAGGGAGAAGATGATCAGAGCTGATCCAGAAAGAATTAGAGATTTTTGAAGATGTGCAAAGATAAGTGAGATTAGGGCTATATCAGATCATATTCAGGTAGTATTTTAAGTTTGATCTAGATCAAGTAAAGAAGTTGATATTAGGATAAAGTAATTGATTAATCTCAACTGTGTTTTTGAATTTAAGAAAAGAGACTAGACTGTTATTTGATAGAGAAAAATAATATTTATTAAAGTCTCTATAAATAATGAAGTATTTGGCTTGTGAAATAGTTTTATTAATGTAGTGTAGGATTGTTTGCTTGACTATTTGATCACTACTGAAGTTGGAGGCTGGTAAGTAGATAGCTATTATTTCTAATTATATATTACCAGTGAAAGCTAGTAAAATGTGAATGAGTTTTCCTGAAATTTTAAAAGTTTTTTAAATGTGTCTGGACCAGAATGAGTTGAAAAGAATATTAATTCCAGTTCCAAGAGATTGTGCTTTATTGCAAGACCATATATGAAAGTATTTTATTAACAGGTTGAAGATAAATTTTACTTGTTGATTGGTGAGTTTGATTTCTGTTAAGACCAGGATGTCGAATTTGAGATTTTGAAAGATGGTAAGAGTATCATATGATTTGCCAGAGATACAGAATCCTCTGATATTAAGTGTATCTAGATTTAATTGAAAAGATGAAGAAAATATATTATTATGTGAGTAGAGATTTTTGTTTAAGTTAAAGTTGTCAATATAGATTTCTGGATGGTTAATTGAAGAGTTTTTATTTTTATTTGGATTATTATTAGTGCTCTGCATTAAGTGAAGATTGTTTGATTTGACTTAGTCTGTTCAATAACAGATTGTATTATATATTTAGATATTGTAATTGGTTTTAAGTTCAGTAATAATTATTATAAGATTATTATTACTTTTTTGTAATTCTTTATTTTGTTTGATGATCATCTTATATGATTTTTGACTTTTCATTTTGCTAAGAGGTTCTGGGAGAGTTAGTATAACTAGAATATTTGATGTGAGATTATTGTTATTGTTATCTATTTTATGAATTAGAAGATCAATTTTTTTTTCAATATTGTTGATTTTATGAGAGATTTGATTGAGATAATTAGTGAACTTGTTCATATCTTATTGAAGATTTTTAATGAGTATCTTGTGATTTTCCAGTTCTGTCTGATTTGAGTATTGCATGTGTTGAGAATAGAAGAGTTAGAATTATTAGATTTTGTTAGAATTTGATTATTATGTGAGTTATGGATAGATGAGTCAATGTTATTATTAGAAGTTATTTGATTGAATATGAGTGCTTCTGGTAATTTGTTTGTTGAGAGCTTGTTTTTATGGTAGTAGTTCATATTTATTTTAGAAAGTAATGCTTTTTTGAAGTTGAGTATGAGTGAAAAAATGATTAGTTTGTGATATGAGAGATGTCAATTCTTATATAATTTATTGAGTTAGTTGTAGGTGATAGCTTTTTTATTTTTTACTATATAATATTTAGTGATATGATTTTGAAAGAAGCAGATATTGTATACTTTTATATTAACTTGTTCCCAATGGAGCTGTAAGTTGCGTAATTAAAACTTTTTGGTCATGGCAGAAGTCAAATCAGTTTTAGTTGCAAAACTGAGAATGACAACTCTTTGACAGTTATATTTTACAGAAAATCAGGAGATAAAACAAGTCTTAGCATTGATTTTTTGAAGGATATCTTCTAATTTGAAGGCTGTGGTATCATAAGACAAATTAATGAGTTTGACTAAGTATATGTCTCATTATTAAATAATTTTATGTTAGTTTAGGAGGGGTAATAGTCATATTCTGTCTGTTCCTAGAAAAACTGATCACTCATCAATTACGAGTTTTGCTTGTTCAATATTTGCAAATCTAACTGTTATGTAGGCCTATTTGTTAATAATTTTTTGCTTAATATCTATGATTTCTCCAAATTGAGATATTATAATACAGATTTATTTGATTGAGATGCCAAGAGATATGTCTCTGATTGTGACTATAATATCTATATTGATGTTGATAGAAGGGGATGGATGTGTTATTGATAAGAAAAAGTCATTAAGAGAGATATGCATTGTCTTATCCAGTGATTTTACTAAAGAGAATTCTGTGCAAATATATTTTTCTTTATTGCTAATAATTAATTTTGTTTTGAGAAATCCATAGAGTTCATAAAATAATTCATTAATGAAATTAATATTTTCTTTTGTAGATTGATTAAGTAAGTTTACTTCTGGAATCCATTTACAAAATCTTTTGATACTAACTATAATTTTTCATTAGCTATCTTGTGGATTTATAATAGGAGAATTATTTTTATTATTTTCATAGTTATCATGTAATATCATATTTTCATCTTCAGCATCAGATAATTCAATTTCCATATGTGATTGACTGTTATTCTTGTTAATATTAGTATATAGCTATGTTTGCTCTTCTATTAAGTGAGAGGTAATTATTTTACTGGTTATATTGGATAGAGTTCTTTTCCTTTTGGTTTATTTAATATGTGGGCTACCTGCAGAAGATGTGTGATCATAAGAATTTTTGTGTGAGCTGTTATTAGTTATTTTGGAAGTTGTGTCTAAAGTTTTATCAGTTGTTAAAACAGGAGAGATTGGTGCTAACTTATTTGCTGTGGAAGGAGATTAGAGATCTAAAGTATTTTTAAGATAGTTTAGAGAAGAATTGTGAGTGGAAGATGTTTTGAAAGAATTATTATTATTTTATTTTTCTGTATTATTTGACATGATGTAAAGATGAAGGAACAAATTATATTGGATGAAAAGAAAAGAAAAAAAGAAAAGTTATTATGTATTTTTTTAAGTTTTTGTTTTTTATTTTTTGGAATTTTTAGAAGTTTAATTTTTGAAGAAAGATTATATAAAAATAAAGAAAAAAGAAAGAAATAAATTAAAAACTTGAAGAGTTATAAGAGTTAATTATATTGTATTTACTAGCTGTAGGACTTATAATCATTAATAAAGAAGTATATGAGAGTTTTCACTTTGGACAGCTTGGACTTTACCTGATTAAAAGATTGATAAGGAAGAGATACGAAAAATTTTTATTATTATTATTATTATTATTATTATTATTATTATTATTATTATTATTATTTCTATATGCTATAGTGTAGTTGCACTCTAATTCTATGCTAAATTAACTTACAGAGTAAGATTTACAGTTTAGATTTAAAGAAAAGAGCTATCAGAAAATCTGTAAAAGAAAATCACAATGTGACTAGCCATCCAGACATATCTGCGATTACATAAAGCCTAAAGAATTAATAAACAAATCATTTTCAGCTTGAAGAGTATATATTAGTGAAGTTATTTGATCTTCTTGGAGATCGGTAAGGCTATTATCAGGGTATTGGTTGTTAAGGTGAGTGGAAGCTGGATGCTTGCATAGGCAAAGATCATTTTCTGTATGGAGCTGGAAGATGTTAGTGTTGAAATTAGAGGATGTTACTATTTTAAGTCTTCCTATTCTTTTTTTAGAAGTACGTTTATGTCTGGCAAAGATGGAGTTTGATTTTTCTGCCTGGATTTAATCGTTGCAACGAGCCAGCCAGATGTGATTGAAGCCTTGTTTGGAAAACCAAGTCACGAATTTTGCTGATAATGTGAAAGCTTCAGATTTGAGTAGACCAAGAGATTTGATAAATTTTGTGAATTCAAGTGAGATGAAATCTTTGAAAGCCAGTATGTATCCAGGTTTGTGATTTGTGTTAGAGGAAAAGTCAGTATTATTGGGGAAGTGGAAGTTGATTGTGAAGTTTTTGATTTTGGAGCTGAGTGAGAGAGGAATGTTCTGATTGCTGTTTGACAAGAAATATTTTGTAAGAATTTTTTTGAGCTTGACTTGGGATTTAGTAATAATAGATTAGATCAAGATACTTGAGGCTAGACAGGTCTATAAGTAGTTGTTTGTTTCAGATTTGAGGTGACATCTGTTACATGTGTCATGTAAGTAAATTGATGAATAGAATCTGTATTGATTTGATAGTATTGGTAGCATATCATGTATTATTTTAATAAAGTATGTGCAAAATTTGGATGCATTAGTAGTAGCTATTAGTGAGTTGATTCCTTTGTCTTGATTTTATATGAGATTGATTGCTTTCCAGTCTATTATAGAGTGTAGACTGCGGTTGATAAAGTTATTTTTTAAAGCGTATAGTTGCCATTTGGTGATATTACATTTGTTGTCTTGAAGTTTAAGGAATTTGTGAAGATTTGATATTATAAGTAGTGAGAAATTAAAGATGGGAATATAGGATATTTTGGGAAGTGAGTTGAAGTTTGTGGAGATGGAGTGAGAAATAGGAGCTGATTTAGCTAGGGTGTCTGCGAGATCATTGTCAGAGTTGTTGGAGTGTCCTTTAACTTTATGTAATTTGAGACTTAAATTCTTTTTTATAATATTATGGTTAACGATTTCCCATAAATGCCAGTTGCTATTCTGTAGGGATTATCTCTTGCTGAGATTATTGTGAAGTGTTATGTTATTTTGAAAGTCATCAATTATTGCCTGACTGTTTGTGAAGATTTGAAGGCTGGTATTATTAACAAGCATTTCTGTTAGAATGCAGATAGCTTGTATTTCTGGTGTTGTTGTTGAGATGGAGGTGAGAGAGTGATGGGTGAAAGAGATATTTGAAGGCCAAGTTATCCAGGTGGAACTAGATTTAATGTGTAGTGTGTGCATTTGTTGAATAGATCCATCAGTGTAGGTGTCTATATTGTTGAGATGAGAGAGAACTTTGATAGAGAACCAGGTGTTGATTTCAGATGAAGCTAGAAAATATTTGTCAATTAGTGTTAATTCATTTTGAAGTAAAGATCATTACTGCTTGCCTGTTTTGTTTGTAATAGTACGAATTAATGATGTGGAGCTGCTGAGAATAGTGTTTTCTAGATAATTGAATCATTTAGATTTGGGGCCATATTTGTTATTTTGAAATCAATTCTTGTATTATCTCCAGGTGATGAGATGAGAATTATTATAGCTTGAAAGTTATTGTAAGGATGTGATGTGGTCTTTGCGTAGAATATCACAGTATTTTTTATATATTGGCCAGGACTGAAAAAAGTTTTCTATAAGCCATCTTATATGGCTATTGATGAGGAGATAACTATCAGTATTCGAGTTAGAGAAGGATATATTTTATTCGTATATGAGTGGAATGATTGATGCTATTAGGTTCTTCTCTTGTGATGATAGTTCTGGTGTGGGATGTGAGATTATTAAGTGATAGAGCTATCTTTGTTCCTGGAGGCTTTATAAATGAATAGATGTTACTTGGCCAAGAATTAGAGAGTCATTTAGATAATAGAAGAGCTTTATGATCTTTACACGACTTTGAATAGACCATAAATGATCTAGAGCAAAAAAATTAGAATGATACAAGACAGAGTCAGGAAATGATGATGATAGTTTGGCTTTAATTTTAACTACTTTTTTGAGTTGTCTCAT
>CAJVPS010002452.1:0-12315 GCA_910591765.1 Ambispora leptoticha | reverse complement strand
TACTTATTAATGAATAAATAAAGAAATAAATGATTATAAATAAAATATATAAATTTAGTAATATGCTAATTAAATTAATAGAATAAGAGAAAAGAGAAATTCTACTAAGAAAACTATCTATAGCTAAAATAACTTAATTATACTGTGTAACTTTTCTTGGTATAATCAGGTGATTATGGTACAGTAAGTCATATGTGATATAGTATGTGATACAGTAATGATCTGTAAAATAAAATATAAATCTAATATAATTTTATTACATATGTATACATATTGATCACTTATTAAAAATTTCATTTTATAAATATAGGACTTTTACTTTGATATTTTTTTAAATTTTTATTATTTTTAATTATTTTAATACTCTTATTAATTAACTTAATTTCTTATTAGTATTTTACTTTTTAAAGATGAATACTCTTTTTAATAATTTTAATTTTGTTTAAAATATTTTGACTCTTTATTAATAATTAAAAGATAATGAATTTAATAAAACTTTATAAATTTATAAAGATCAGTTAATACTTAATGATAGTAATTAAAAAGTAATATATAATTTTGTTATTAAAAGATAACTTAATATTAGTATAATCTTGAAAATATCTTAAGAATCAGAACTAATAGTAAAAAAAACTTTAATTTTAACAAATAATTTACAAAATAATATCAATTTATAGATATTATTAATACTAAAATTTCAAGAATAGTAATTACAGTAAATATTACTTATCAATTTTAATCTGACTAAAGCTGAAAGATAAGAGTTTAAATAATATTTAATGATTTATTTAAAAATCATGATAATTAATCTGATGAATTGTAATTTATTAGATATTATTACTTGAATAATTAATTAAAGAAATATCTAGATAATATTCAAGAAAACTAATAGAACTACAAAAGAACTAGCTTAATCCAAAAGAATAATTTTGATTAGAAGATATTTTCTTCTTGAAAAATAAATTTACTAGCTATTATTAAAATATAGACTTGAGAAAGTATATAACTTCTAACAAATCACTTATAATGATCTGATATATATAAGAAATAAAGAAATCAAAGAAATTTTAAAGAGAATTTAATTAGTCTTGCTAGAGCTTAATCTTACTTAAAAAGATTAAATATTATCATAGTAATATAAATTTCTTTAATTTCATAATTTTTTAAATCTTGAAATTATAATCAATCAATAAATCTTTAAAAGATATATGATTTTAAATAATATAATTAATATATCAGTTATGGATTTAATTATAATTCAATAATAATTTTATAATATTTCTGTAATATTTTAATAATACTTCAAGTATGAATGAATAATTAATTTCAAAATTAATAATAGTTTATAAATAGTTTAATAACAGTTCAAAAATATTTTAGAAATGATTTAGTAATAAATTTAATTTATTTTTATTATTTATCTTTTCTTTTTAGAATATATATCTTATCTTTTCATTTTATTTCATTATTTATATTATTTTTTAACTTATTATATATATCTTATCTTTTTATTTTACTTATTTATTTATTGATCTTTTATTTTAAAACTTGTAATTATGTACTAGAGTAACAAATAAGTCTAGATAAAAATCTGTAAAATCTTAAAGATATATAAATATCTCTGTTTTGAGACTTGAAATAAATATATTTGAATAGCAATAATTCAATTATCTTTAATAATACTTAAGTTATACTTATCTTGTAATTTTTCTTTGATTTTTGTCTTGATATCTTGCTTTTATTTATCTCTTTTATTATAATAAATTATATTCTGATTATTTATAAATTTTTCTTATCTGAAAAACTTAGATAGTAGATACTCTTTACTTAAAATAAGTCAAGTATATTTTATTTGATTTAGGAGATTTTTGTAAGTTTTCTCACATATAAAAGCTTTATTTTATTTTGATATATACTCTTTATTTGTCTAACAATTAAAAAGATATTGTTAAAGAATTTAGTTAGCATATTAAATCTTTTGTTTTTGTTTTAATATTTATTACTTTAGTTTTTGATACCTATTCTTAGTTTATTTTTTGTGATTATAACTTCATTTTTGATTTATTTTATTTTTGTCTTATGTTAATATAATACTTGTAAGTATTAGTACTTGAAAATCTTTAAAATAATTATTATCCTCTTAATCTTTATAAATAATTCAGTCTTTACTCTTAAAACTTATTATAAACTATATTCTTAATAAAATCTATCTTCTCAAATATAATTTATAATAGTAATCAAGAAATTAAAGTTGAATACTTATTATATATCTGATATTAATATACAAGTTCTTAATATTTAATACTATAATCTTATACTTGATAAATTATGACTTTATTATACTAATTCTATTATTAACTAGTATAATAATTTTATAATATTTAACTATAATAATAAAATAATTAAGATTAATACTAGTAAAAATAAATTTGTATCTAGTTATAACTTACTTTATATTTCTTGTTAATAATTTGCTAAAATTTTATCTAATACTGAGTTATTTACAATTTATATTATAATAAAAGAAATATATCAAAAAATATTAGCTTCTCATGAAGTTACTCAACTAATTAAAGAATTTATTGATATATTTCTTAACTCTTTATCTAATAAATTACTATCAAAACATATTATAGATTATGTTATTGATTTGATATTTGACTTTGAATTATTATCTTGCTCTATATATTGCTTGTCTTATATTGAAATAGATAAATTGAAGAAATAACTATCTGAATTACTTAGTAAATATTTTATTTATTTAAGTTTTTTATCATTTGAAATATCTATCTTATTTATATATAAAAAGAAAAAAACTCTTTAACTTTGTATAAATTATCATTAAAAATTATTATTTTTTATCTTATATTGATAAATTAATAAATTATTTAGCTAAAGTATAATACTTTTCTAAATTGAATCTCTACTCTGAATATTATTAAATTAAAATTAAAGAAAAAAATATTCATAAAATTGCATTTAAAATAAAATATGATTATTATAAATCTCTTGTTTTATCATTTGATCTTACTAATATATTTATTACTTTTATAACTCTTATGAATAATATTTTTTATAACTATTTAGATAAATTTATTATTATCTAGATAATATTCTCATATTTAGTAATACTAAAAAAGAATATCTTAATTATCTTTATATTATTCTTTCTAAACTTTATGAATATTATTATCTTTTTGATGTGAGTTTGATATAAGGATATGTATTAAATCTAATATTATAAAAGTATATGATAAAAATAATCATATATTTAAAATGAGATTGGAAAAGTCTTTAAAGATTTATTAACAAGAATATAAATACTATTATTTCAAGGTTTATCTAAAGATAGATAATAATAGTATTCTTATTGTAACTAACTAGAATATAATTCAATTTCAAAGTATAATTTCAAAACAAATGTAATATTTAGTTTATTAATAAGATAAAATAATAGATCTTAATCAAGATCTATTTTACAAGAAAGATTCCTTAGAATTCTCTTAAACCTAAAATCTACTTAAATGTAAATTAAGAACTAAACTCATAAAACTCAAACTAAATTAAATAACTAATTAATTAACTAACTAACTTATTAACTGTCTAAATTTACTAGCTAAAATATATCACTTTTATATATTTAGAGGTTATATAAATGATATTTTTATTATAATACTTATGCTAATTTTATTCTAATCTAAATATCACTTTAATTAATATCATAATATTGGTTTTGTTATGATAGTATTATTAGTTTTATTATGATAGTTTTGTTAACTTTGTTATAATAATTTTGTTATGATCATTATATTTGCAAAACTTTCTAAAAATATTTATAAATAATATTTTCTAAAGTTAATATCTAATAAGATATAAGTAATTATTGATCCAATCATATTATGATATAAAGTAATTAATAATATATAATTAATATTCTATTAAAAGTTCATATTACAACAGAATCCTCTTCATTAGCATTTTGCTCTGCAAATTTAAAGCTAAATGTCAGGTTTCTATTAAGCTTAATAGTTCTTCAAAGTCATTATTTATTATTTTTTCAAGTTTTGTTAATGATAACTTTCTTAAACTTAGAATTGATTATTCTGAAATATGTTAAAATAATTTATTAGTTTTACTGATAATCTTCTAATATCATAATAATATATTTCCAGTTATAATATGGTTAAGTTTGTGATAAAGAAATAGTTTCTTTTTAGTTAAATCTGTACTTATTATAGTATTAATTATTTCTTGATTAGTTCAGAGTATATCAAAATCTATATTTTTGTTAGAAGAAGTTGCTATTACTATTTTCAATATGATGTTATTCAAGATAACTTTTATTTTGGATTTGTGAAGTGATAGTATTTTTAAAAGAGTTTAAATGAATAATAAAAAAAAATAAATTCTACTAAATAATTAAATAAGAGTTATTTATAATAAATAATATTCTACAAATAAATATGATATAAGATAATTATAATAAATTAAAGAGTAATATAATATAATTAATTTGAGTTACAAAAATTCTGAATTAATATATTTTTCAGAAAGATTATAAGAAAGAAGATTTTTTGGACAAATAGAATTGTAATATGAACTAATTTTCATGCATAATTTTCATGTTACAGTATGTAATTTTATAATTTTGGCCATATCACTGCAAATCTAGAGGTTAGTATAATCTTATATTATATCAGATAATTGCTTAATCATATAATTTCTATTGATACTCTCTATATTAATTTGATTTTTGTATTTATTTACTATTCTACTATTAATTTCTTTTTTATTTTTATAATAAAACTACACTTTTTTACCATCCATATTAGCATTCTTGATGATATGATTTCTTTATGAGTCTTTTTGAAAAGGTAAAGATATTATTTCATTATTAATGCTTATTCTTTACTTTTCTTTATCATGACTTGATGAATTTATTTCATTATTTATCCAGAAAATATTATTATTATTTATTTTTCTGTATTTATTTTGTCTATATTATTATTATATTATCAAATTATTCAGATAAATATTACTTGACTTTAGCAGATATTGATGTATTATTCTCCTTTCTCAAAATTCAAAATTTCAAGAATCAGATAGTGTAAAAGATAACTATAATATAGCATTATTATTTTTTCTATTATTTCTATTCCTATCTGTTATTATTGTTCATAAAATCCTAATAATATTCTAATTATATCTATAGGTGACTTCTTTAATAACTTTATTACTTTTCTTATTGATTTTTTGGATAAAAAATAAGTTGTTTTTGTTTTTATTATATTCTTGATCATCTAGCTGATAATTAACAAATTGGGTAACTTTGTAAACTGAATGCTAATTAATTCTGATACTTTTTAGAGTCAAATTACAACTTCTGAAATCAGAGCTATATATTTCATAAAGTAATATTAGGCTTTTCAAACATTATAAGGAATGAGAAAGAAACTCTTCTTCCTTCAATTTAATATATTTTCAAGAAGATATAGACAGATATAGTTTCTCATTTATATTTTAATAATATTTAAAATAAGTGATAGAGTGAGAAATTTTCTATTCTTTTCTTGTATCTAAAGGTAGAATTTCTTCTTCTTTTTGGAAATTAATTTGTGGTGAATGAGCAATCTCTTTTTCATCTTCTTCTATAAGACTAATAATAAATTTTTCTTCTTCATTATTGATAAAGTATAATTTATAATTTTTATAATTCATTCTTTTTTTGTTTCTATATTAATGACAGTAACAATTTTGTAAACTATACTGGTGATCTTGATATTATTATTCTAACTAATTTTCAGTTAGAATAATTTTCTTAACTTCTAGATATTGATAGTATTGATGATTAATGTGAGAAGAATTATCCTAATATTTAGAATTACAAATATATAATATTCTAAAAAGTTGATTATAAGTGATATATTTTGAATAATAGCTTTTAAGATGATAATATTCTTCTACTGACAAGATAATAAGACTTTGAACAGGTATGTTGACTATTTGATTTACTATAAAATTAATAGAATTTTGCTTTTATTTAGTTAGTTCTTTATATTAGTAAAAGTTATAGCTTATTAGTATTAAAGTCTGATTTATCAGAACTAGAAGTATTTAATTTTCTATAATAATTCTAGGTTTCAATTTATTATTCTCAAGATATAATTTCAAATAATTACTATTATAAGAATTTTTAAGAATCTTATCATCTAATGTTCTTAATTTATAGACATCTTTATCAAAAATTTGATGAATATAATATGACTCTTTCCATTTTTGAGTAAATTTTTCATGATATTAATACTGAATTTCTATTCTTTTCATTAAGATTTTATCTTCAATAAAGAAAGATTGATAATTTTTATCTTGTTAATAAGTTTCTTTTTGTTTTTGTTAGGATTTTTGTACATTTTATTGAGTAATAGATCTGTCTAATTCTAATCTATCTATAATAATGCAAGCTCTTTTAACTAATTCATTTGAAATAATATCTTTTTCATTATCAATTGGTCTTAGTTTAAGATCTAATAGCATGATAGCTTGTCTACCATAGGTAAGATAGAAAGGTATGAATTTTATTAAGCTTTGTCTCATTATTTTGTAAATGAAAAGTACTAAATATATATATATATCTCATTTTTTTTCATATAGTTAAACTAATTTTCTAATAGTATTATATAATATTCTGTTTAATCTTTCTATAAGTTTATTAGTTTGAGAATGATATGATATTAATAGATGATATTTAATCTAATATTTCTTAAATAATTCTTTTATTAATTCATTAGTGAATATTATTTCTCTATCTGATATTATTTCTTTTGAAAAATCATATTTATAAAAAATATCTTCATATAGAGATAGTATTATTACTTCTGCTAAACTATTTAAAATTGATCTTGCTTTTGTCTATTTGATACAATAGTCTATAGCAACTATTATGTACTTATAATTATTTTTTGTTAGTATAAGTAATCTAATTAAATCTATTCCTATTTTTTCAAAAGATTTTTTACTTTCTATAAGATGTAATATATTATTTTTTCTGATTTTTTTTATATTAACATATATTACATATTTTTATATAATTTTTAATATCAAAATATATCTTAGACTAGTAGTAATTTTGAGTAATTCTATAGTAAGTTATTTCAATATCAAAATTTAGTATATATTATTACATAATTATTGAATAATACTTCTTCTATTTTACTGACTTTAATTATTTTCAAGAGTTGTTCTGGTTCTTTTTTATTATATCTGTATAAAATTTCTTTCTTTACTAAGTATAACTTTGCTTTGTTTTTGAACTTTTATTGATCTTTTTCTAATATTTCTTCTGGTATAACTAGAGTATCTAAATAAGTAATAAGTTGTAAATATTTAAGTAATTTTATTATGTTCAAGTTAGATAATTAATTAAGAATATATTAAGTAGTTATTGAGTGATTTTTAATAATATATTTTCTTATTTCTTTTATATCTAAGTTAGTTCTAATTGGAAGTGTCTAGATAAGGGATCTATATTAGAGTAGATTTAGTTTTTGTGATATTTAATTTTAAAATTATAGTTCTCTAGAGTTAAAATTTAGCATGCAAGTCTTTCAGAAATTTTTAGTTTATTAAATAAACTCTTTAAAGTATTATGATTAGTTATCAAAGTGAAAGAAATATTAGAATATAGATATGATCTGAATAGTTATATTATCTAAACTACTGTTAAATATTCTAATTTAGTTGCATAGTAATTTTTCTCAATGTTATTTGTTCTTTTACTAGCATAGATAATTACATATTTATTATCTTTTTCATCTTTTTATGCTAAAACTATTCCTAATCCAAAGCTAAAAGCATTAATATATAGTATAAAGGTTTTTTAAAATCTGAATAAATTAATATAGATACAATAATTAATATATTTTTCAGTTCTTCAAATACTTTTTAATGTTCAATAGACTATTCAAAAAACTGATCTTTTTTCATTAGTTGATTTAAAGATATTACTATCTTTGTAAATTTCTTACAAAGCATTTATAATATGAGGCTAAGCCAAGAAATTCTTTCAAAATAGTTAGATTTATCAGCCTAAAAAACTATTCTATAGCTGATATTTTGGCTGGATCAGATTTTAAATTATTTTTACTGATAATATATCCTAGAAAGATGAGTATAATTTTATTAAATTGATATTTACTTGATTGAAGTTTTAGATCACTTTCTTTAAGCTTGTTAAATACTTGTTTTAGATATATAAGATGCTTTTCAAAAGTATTTGAAAAGATATTAGTATTATCAAGATAGATAGTCACAAACTTTTCAAGATAGGATTTAAATATTTTGTTCATTAAGTATTAAAAAATAGCTGGTATATTATTTAATCCAAAAGATATAACATTGAATTCATATAAGCTATTGGTAGTGATAAAGACTATCTTCTGATTTTATTTTTACTTATCAATATTCAGAGATTAAATTAAGTATTAAGAAATATTTTGCTTTATTAAATACATTAAGTAAGTTATCAATTCTTGATAGAGAAAATTGATCTCTTTTTTGTAATTTTATTTAATTAGTGATAATTTATACAAAATCTATACTTGCCATTCTTTTTCTTAACTACTACTACAGGTTCAAATCATAAACTATTTAATAGTAAGATAATATTTTACTGAAATATTCTTTCTATTTCTTCTTTTATGAATTCTTTTTTAATAGATAAGCATCTATAATATGATTTTAGAGTTATTAGTTCTTCAGTTTTTGTATTAATTTCATGTAGTTTTTCCAGGATTTTTATCAAAAAGATCTTGATATCCATTTAGTAATTCTTCTAATTATTGTCTTTGTTCTGGTGTTGGATCATTTTCTTTAGAACTTTCTTCTTTATTAGCTTAATAGAGTGATTTTGATATTAATTTATCTGTTCATAATATCAATTATCTTTATTATATTTGTAATATTCAGTTGATTGACATAAGAATATTTGTCTAAGTTAGTAACTTCATTTCTTTTTAACTTTTTAAATATTAAGTGAAAGAATTTTTCTTCATCCAGTTAAGTATAATATTCTTTTACTTGTAAATTTAATACTTTTGTTTGTTCATCTAGACTTTTTTGAATATTTAAAAATAACTGATTAATACCATTATTCTTTTTATATTCATCTTCACTCTCTTTTTTTATTAAAGATTTCTTTTCTTTAAATCTACTGATTAAGCCAAAATCTTATTAATCTCTTTCTGAATTTTCAAGTTCTTCACGAGTTAATACTGATTGAATTTTTGAAATCTTTACTAATGGTAAGAATATTGCTTATATTATTTTCTTATCAGGCTGTATAATATATAATTAACTAGAATTATTATAAATTAATACTTTGATATTTTTAGTATATCCAGCATTTATAATATTAGCTTTTACTTTTATTTCTTTATAAGCTAAAGAAGATCTAGAAGTAAGTTAACAAAATATTTCTTTTAGTACTTCAATTGCAATATATGAATTTATCATTATAATTTCTTTTGGTAAAATAATAAGTTCTTTGAATTCTAAATATTCTAGATTAAAGCTAGTATCTATTTTATGAATATGTTTTAGCATTTTTTCTTTGTCATTATTATCAAAGACTTTAAGTTTTACTTCTTCATTAATATTATTTTCTTCTTTAATTTTATGACACTTTTCTAGATATATAATAGATATTTTAATCTGTTTTCTTTGATTTTCAAATTGTAATAGATTTTTAATCTAACTTATAACTACTTTATAAGTATAAGTCCAGTTATTTCTCAATATAAGATTATAATCACCATTTACAGTTACTAATATTTTGATCTTGATTGATTCAGTTTCTAAAGTAATTGATAAATCAATTATTTCTTTAAGTGCTTTCTCTTTCTGATTATTAATACCAATTAGATTTATTATGCTAGATCTTTGAATTTTTCAATCTATCTTTTTCAAGAATTATTAAGTAATTATATTACTTACAGTATCATTATTAATTATTATCTTGCAAGGCTGATTATTGATAAGTCCATTTACATACATGATATCTATAAGTATTTGTTGATTTTATTGATTTTCTTTTTCATTTTCTATTAATAAGTTCTTGAGCTGATCATTATTAATTGAAGACTTTTTAGTTGTAAATACACTCTTATTTTTTAAAGATGCATTTAATAAATATTCTTTAGTATTTAAGTAAATATTCTATTTATTATTATTATTATTATTATTTCTTCTATTATTATTATTATTATAGTTACTATTATCCTGACTATTTTCATTTTTTCTTGAGCTAATATATTTATTAGCTATATGACCAATATCTTTACAATTGTAACAAGTGATAGAATTTCTTGAATTATTATTATTAAAGTTATTATTATTAAAATTATTATTAAAATTATTATTATTATTAAAGTTATTATTATTATTATAATTATTATTTCTTCTACTTCTGTATTTATTTATAAGATGACTAAATCTTCCATAATTATTGCATCTAATAGAATTATTTCTATTATTAGAGTGATTATTAGATTAGTTAGCTGTTGCTAATTTTTTTAATTTTGAAGTGATACTTTCAATTTATTTTGTCAACTTATTGATTTCAGTAGCTATAGATGATATTTGCAAGAAAGGCAAGTCATTTGATATAGTATTATATTATTGAAAGTTAGAACTATAAGCAGTTACTATATTGATTACTTTTTCTAATATTGCAGGGCAAGTTGGATTTATAAAAAACTTAATTTCTAATCTGAACCTATCTATAAAGTAAGATATATATAAGTGATCTGGATAGATATTAATCAGATTTACTCTTCTGATTAATTCTCTAATAGCTATAGTATATTATTCTATACTTTTATCAGATAATTATTTTCTTTATTTTAACTATTATTGTTATTTATAGAATTAGTTATAATTTTTAAAGTACTTTTCAAATTGATATATAAATGAAGCTTTTTTTGTATTTTGATTAGCTTTATTATCATATCTTTAGGTTTCTGGTCATTTTGAATTATGTAATTTCTTATTAATAAACTATGTAATAGCTGAATCTTTTCTACTATCTGAATTTTTCTTTTATTGCTAATGCTATTAGTGATATAGACATTTTTAAAATCTTGAAGTTAACCAATTAGGTCTTGGATATTATCATAGAATTTTATAATTTTAATATAATTAGCTTTTTTTTGTCTTCCTAAAGCTATAGCAAGTATTCCAATTCTATTTATTAAATCTTCAAATTTATGATCAGTAGTTGATGAAAATAATATCTCATTCTTCTTATCTTTATTCATTTCTTCTTTTTCAAGTAGTGTTAAGAAGATAAGTATTAAAGTAACAGGTATATCTTGAGTAATTAATTATATTTCCAAATATTTATTGAGTGATGACTATATTAATATTTGTTCAAGAGTATTTAAATTATATTTTTCAAACTGTTGTAAGATATTTAATAATTCTTTATTTGATTTTGACTGACTTGGATTAGACACTTCTATAAGTAAGTCTTATTACTTTCTTTATCTTTATTCTGTTAGGTATTTGTTTCTTTTATCTTTAAACTCAAATATCTCTTATTGTAATTTATAAAGATATATTTATATTTATTCTATTGACAGATCAGTTTCATCTTCTATTAAAGTTACAAAATTTTTTCTTGCCTTTATTTAGATTTTACCATGTATTACTTCTTGATGAAAATAAAAAAACTTTTTTCAGATGACTTGACAATCAGATTTAATATAATCTTCAAGATATAATTTAGTGAATAGTTACATAAAAAGTCTTTCTCTTTCTACTTTGATTTCTCTAGTTAGATCTACTTTGATATGTTATAAATTATTTCTTCAGTTACTTTTGATTCTTTATTATTTTTAATTTAATCTACAGAGAATTCTTTATTTAGATCTGAATTGAGTTTGTAACTCTTTAGAATTATTTTTTCACAGAGAGAGTATCAAAAAATTATTATCTTTTTGATATGAGTTTGATATGAGAATGAGTATTAAATCTAATATTACAAAAGCACATGATAAAAATGATCATGTACTTAAAATAAGATTGAGAGAGTCTTTAAAGATTTATTAACAAGAATATAAATACTATTATTTTAAGATTTATCTAAAGATAGATAATGATAATATTCTTGGTATGACTAGCTAGAATATAATTTAATTTTAAAGTATAATTTCAAGACAAATGTAATATTTAGTTTATTAACAAGATAAAATAATAAATCTTAATCAAGATCTATTCTATAAGAGAGATTTCTTAGAATTCTCTTAAAACTAAAATTTA
>CAJVPS010002451.1:0-12315 GCA_910591765.1 Ambispora leptoticha | reverse complement strand
ATTAGAATAGTATCACTTCTAATATAGCAAAAGATAACAAAAATGTATAAAATGAATGTCTCTTGGATCTTTAGAAAGATAGAGAAGAAAAAGAAGAAAAAAAATAAAATAAAATAAAATTGTGTATATTACCTTTTCTCCAAGAGAAATACTTGTAAAAATTACTTTATTAGAATCATAATTCTAACATGTTGGTTAGGTTCTTTCTATCAGAAAAGATGACATGTTGGTTAGGTTCTTTCTACCAGAAAAGATGATGTGTTGATTAGATTCTTTTCACCAGAAAAGATGATGTGTTGGTTAGGTTCTTTCCACCAGAAAAGATGATGAATTGGTTAGGTCCTTTAGTTCAGAAAAGGCAAAATGTATCATTGATTGAATGATTTGATTGATTCAAGTTTAAGACTTTTAATTAGAAAAAGTACAGGAATAAAAAGAATAGATTAGTTAATAATTAATATACAAATTCTCCTTTATCCTGCCTTATAATTACCTTTGAAGTGATCATATTAAATAATATTCAAAGATATCAGCACAGGATTTAGATCAACTGATAAAATTAGTCTAATCACCCTCTCTTATCCATAGTCACAGTGCATAAATTTCTCTAAATTCATGAAACTTCAACTCACCTGTGATATTTGTGGAATCCCCTCCATGAATGTAACCACATCAAACTAATACTCTTTCCCAATGGATTATCATTTAAAAATTGAATTAGAATCAGAAAACTGTGATGATAATTATGAACAAATCATCCTACTAATTGAAAAAGAACTTGAAATTAATAAAGTAAATGAAGAATCCAAAATAAATAAAATAATAAATAATATGGACAACTTGATTCAAGCTCTTGCCAATCTTACTGAAGTTATGAATGCTGAATTAGCTCAACAATTAGAAAAGATCTTATATCAATCAGAAAATTCTGAGGTGAAAATCAAGATCCAGTCAAGTAAATCAGAAATTTTGAAATTACTACTCATACTAATAGAATCACTAATAAAAAAAATTCAAATTGTATGAGATTATCTTGAAGGAACTGTTATCACTTGATTTGATCAGAGGCATGTTAATATCAACCTTTGACTGAATGTTTAGATAAATTAATAGTATGATGAATATGACTTCAAATATCAATTTATCCTAAAGTTTTAAACAAATTGAAAAATAGAATAATAATAGAACAAACTCAAAATATTAAAGCAAGAAGAAACTATAAAAGAATATATTAATCACTTTATCTAGTTACTTAAGAAAGTCAATTTCAATAAATATTATCTAGTAAATTACTATACATGAATTTATAAAAGAGAACGTAAATCTGAAATCAGAAAATAGCTTAATATTAACTTGAATAGTATATAGAATAATATTATTAAGATAGTCAAGACTATCAAAGAAGTCAGTACTAAAGAAATAATGCAAATTTACTACTAACTCTAAGTTACATTATCTATTGATATTAATATATTAAATTAAACTCTTTAAAACTTAATTGATAGGTTGAAACAAGTCAAAATTATCAAGAAAATAACTTATTAATCCAGAATATATAATAGAAATAGGAATTAACAAAGTTCCAAAAATTCACCAACTTGTTATTAATATGACCAGACTGGATATATATAATGATTTTGTTAGAATACTTATAATATAAATGATATTTTTGCAAATAACTAACAGAGTTAATAGTTAATTTATAATGTAAACTTAGTGATTATTAGTAATAACTCTTTTGAACAAAATAATATTATCATAATACAAGTGTCTAAAGCAAATAATATTCAACTAATTAATACTAATACTCTTTTTTTTACAAATTCAAACACTTATTAATATTATCTAGACATCTATTAATACTAAAAATAATATTCATGGTATATCAAACTCAACACTCTTTATAATATATGAATACTTGATCAGAAAATATAAATAAACTAAGATAGAACTCTCAGAAGATGATATAAATAAAGAGATCAAGCAAGCTAAGAAAATATCTATAATACTCAAACAAGTTGAGAACAAGCCAAAAGACAAAAAAAAAAGAGAAAGACCAAAGCTAAGTTAATAATACTTATCTTCCAGGCTATTTCTTATGATATCTTAGATGATTTTGCTATCACAAAGGCCAACATCACTATTATATAATTAATTAAAACTTTATCAAAATAATACATTAAGATATTTAAAGGAATAAAATGATTTATTAAAAAGAAGATGATGTGAAAGATAACTGAAATAACTAGCTAGGCAAGAATTAAAACTATCTTAGCTTGATGTGAAGCCAAAGTTAGGAATATACCTATTGATCTTATCATTAATATTAAAGCTTCAGAATGTGTGATTAGCCATGAATTTCTAAAAAAACAAAATATGAAAATATAAAGAAAATCAAATATAATGATAACAAATATAAATAACTATATTAAGTAACTGTTAGAAATAATTGATAAGTTTCTAATAATAATTAATAGAATCATAATTTTAGTAGAGATTAATATCATGGAAGTCAAAATCTACAATATAGTAATCAGTATAGATTTACTAAATAAAGTAAATATCAATATCAATATTAAAAAGAGTGCTATAATACTAGAATAGAATAGGCAAAAAGAAAAGATTAATATCCAGTATATTCATAATTAAAGGAATTCTATAAATTTTGAATCTGATACAGATGATTTTGAACTTTCTAATAATGAATCAATTAATAATGATAAAGAATTTGAAGAACAACAACTAGAAGATTGGAATTTTCTTTGTTAAACTGCAAAAACTCTTGAATACAGATATAAATAATTATCTGAATATTGAATAAAGTTGACTTTGGAAGAATACCCTAATATATTACTAGAAGAATACCAAAGGTTATTAATATTTGTATCTAAAAGAAAGGAATTTAAATTAATAATAAGATAATTGATTAGAAGAAATATGACTACTTAGAAAGAAAATTTGACTAAATCAAATATTACAACTCAAAATAGAAGTTTGATTAAAAGAGCCTGGCTAAATGTTAGTATTAATATATATTTTCAAACTTAACTTATAAATATTAAATATATTATTAGAAATTGAACATATGGATTAATATAAAGCTTTGAATTTCCAATAATTTTTCTATTCTTCTAGATAAGAGCTCTTGTAAGAATTAATAGATCAAGATAGAAAACTAGCAACTCTTCAATAAAATTCTAATCATTAAAATTAAGTTTCTGCTAAAGAATCAGCTCTCATCTATCTTTAGTTAGATAAATAAGTAAAATACTATCATAGATATCAATATTATATAAATAATTTAAGAATGATAATAATAATTAAGCAAGATAGATTTAAGAATAAATACTATGAAGATTATATAAATATAAGAAAACTAAACTTATCTATATGCTTCCAGTATGATGCTCATGCCCCTGCATCCAAAATATATAGTATTGGAAGCTATTACTTAACTAAATATTTTTGTTCCTATTATGAATAATATATTTATATATTTAATTATAGAGGCTGAAGGAAAAATAATGAAATAATTTGGAAGTTATGTTAAGGCAGAATAATTATTTTGATGTATCAGAAATGCAATAAAATTGGAAAGACTATCCTATCTTATTATATTAACAAAGATAACTTTGAAGATGAACTAGGATATATTAATTATAAAGAATCTGAAGAAGCTCTAGCAGTTAAAATCTTTATATTAATATATCAATAACTAATTTCAGAATAATGATTATAATTAGCTTGGCTAGAATTTATCAATATTTATTTTTGTACTAAATATCTAATTCTATGTGACTCTGAGAAATATGATAATTATAGTATACAGTCCATACTAATTCTCAAAATAAATCAGAATACTAATAAAAAAAAGATCAAAATTGAGACAAAGATTAAGAAGATTGAAATTAAAATAGAAGCTGGAATAGAAGAAGAAGTTGATTTAAGACAAGAATATTCTAGTAAAATAAATAATGAGATGAGAAATAATAACTACAAGATAATAACTAATAACTATCATATATGGAAAATAAACTTTCGCAGAAATGACAAAAAATATATTGAAAGAGGAAATGATCAATATACAATATCAAACAAAACTCAAGAAGTCAATTATTTAATTAAAATTTATATCAATGATAATAAAGAAAGAATTTCAGAATGTGCTTATAAAACTGATTCAGAATTTGATCTTTACTATTCTAGAACAGAAACTATCACTATCAAATCAAGCAAACTATTTTGATTAATTTCTTTATCATATTCAAAGTTTCTATAGAAACTATCTGTTAATTAATATCATGATCATTCTTAATAAAAAAAGATATAGAAGTGAAAGAAAAAATAATTGATGCTGAATATATTAGAAATATAGATATACTTATCTATAACAATTTGATTTTCTCATATTAAATTCAGTCTAATAAACAGATAGCTCAAGCAGTATTTCTGAAATTAGTGGATATTAATGGCATTCAAGTAGTTTTGACATAATAAAAATTAGATAAATCTAGTCAAGAAGTAGCTGATTTCAGATCTACAGGATAAGTTGAACTAGATATATATCTCCTAGAGATAAAAGATCATAATGAAGTAATAAAATAAAGAAAGTTAGACTGACAGTAAATAAAGCAGCTTTAGAATTTATTGAAAGTGTATAAAGATCTGTTTGTTATCAATATAACTAAATTGGGAAGAATTAATTTAGTTCAATATATGATTAATATATCAGATGCATACCTTATTTGGCAAAGAGCATATAGAGTAACTTTACTAGAGCAGGAATTTATATATGATAAGATATAGTAAATGTTAAAAGTGAGAATTATTTAATGGTCAAGTAGTTCATAAATCTTTCTTGTAGTAATAGTTAGTAAAAAGAATGAAAAAAAATATTTTTATATAGACTATCAAAGAATTAATATTATAATAAAGAAGAATGCATATCTCTTATTACAGATTGATAAAATATTAGAAAACTTAAAAAATATAAAATAATTCTCCTTACTCAATCTTATCAGTGAATGTATTGACAAATTAAAATAGAAATCTCAAGTATAATAAAGATCACTTTTATTTTATGAGAAGATCTTTAAGAGTTTAATATGATACTATTTGATCTCTATAATACTTTTACTACTTTCTAATAGATAATAAATGTAATATTGAGAGATTATAACTAGAACTTCATAATGATTTATATTAATAATATCAATATTTACTCCAAGAATTTTGAAAAATATCTGCAATATTTACAAAAAGTTTTTCAGTAAATTAGGGAAGCAAAACTAAAATTAAATGCAAAAAAATATAATCTTATAAGAAAAAATTTACTATTCTTGGATTATATAATAACTGATCAAGATATTATGACTAATCTATCTATTATTAGAAAGATCCAAGAATTTTTGTAATCACGTATAGTTCACTCTCTTCATTTATTTCTTGGATTAGTGAGTTATTATCAAAAATTTATTAAGTATTTTTTATAGATTACTATACTATTATTTTATCTATTAAAGAATAATATCAATTTTAGTTGAAAAAGAAAACAAGAAAGAATATTCAAAGAACTCAAAAGACAACTGATCTCAACACTAATTTTGATATATTTAGATTTCTCTCAGAAGTTTTACTTATATATAAATACTTTAGATACAAGCTTAGACATAATATTATCACAGAAGAATAATCAGAATTGAGAATGTATAATTACCTATACTAGTATTTTACTTAAGATGGGAGAAAAATGCTATAGTATAACAGAAAAAGAAGTATTAGCTATTATCTGAGAAGTAAGATAATTCTGATATTATCTTTTTGAAACTCTTTTTGAAATTATTACTAATTATAGTATGCTTTATTAACTATTTACCAAATAGATTAATTCTGATTCACAAGTATCCTATTAAATAATAACAATATTAGAATATATATTCACTATTTCTTACCATTCTGGAAAACTCAATTAAAATGCTAATATACTTTCTCATATTAATCAAAATTAGTAGTGAAACAAAAATAAATCTGAGTAGTTAAATAAAATAATTAGATAGTAGTAAGAAAATAAAATTTAGATAATAAAAACAAATCAAAATAATTAGAATTCTTTATAAAAATAAATAATAGAGATAAATACTTATAATAACTTATTATATTATCTAGAAAATAAAAATTATCCTGTAAAATAATAATAAATCAAGAATTAAGCAAAATACTATATAATATAAGAAGAATTATTATATAAAATCAATAGAAGAAAAGAATCAAGTAGTCCTCTACAAGTTTTAAAAAATATGGAAATAAAAGCTATTATGATTTATATGCATGGAGACTTACTTTTGAGATACTTTGCATATAAAGAAACTTATCAATATATTATTACTTATTACTAGTAGACTGGTATGGGAAGTGATATCCATTATTTTGTAAAGTTATGTCAGATTTGTTAACAAGTTGATAGATAAAAAACTAAATAACCTCTTTTATTTATTAAAATTAGGATACTGTTTAATCAAATCATAATTAATCTGATTAGATCTTGTAAGTCAATAATAAATAAAAATCAATATATTATTATAATTATTAATTATCTTACAAAATGATCAGAAGCTTGAGTGATACTTGACAAGAAAGCTAATAATATTGTGATATTTATTTTTAAAGATATAATTTGCTAATATAGTTATTTTAAAGAAATTCAGTTAGATAACAGATTCAAATTCATCACTTCTATTATAAAATTACTTACTAAATAGTTTAATATATAGCATAATTTTTTCTCCCTATATCATTTGCAAATGAATAGTATTATCAAATATTATAATTAAACTCTTTATTTAATATTACAGAAATTTTATATTAAATTAGATACTGAATGAGATGTGTATATTTTTGTTACTTTATTTGTCTATAGAATATTAAGAAATATTAGTACAAGATACAAGCTATTTTTCTTGATATATAAATATGAAATAAGATTACCTATCAAATTGTAATATAAAATTCTCACAACAAATATCAAAAATATAGAAGAAATTATAAAAAACTGAATTTTTATTATTATACATCACTTATCTGATCAAATTCAAATCACTTGGAATAACATATAGAAAGCCTAATAAAAAATGAAAAAATGATATGATCAGAAAATTTGACAGATACTGATATTTGACATTGGTAAAAAAGTATTAATTTATAATATAATATAATATATACTAAAAAAAGATAAGTTCAAAGTCTAATAGAGTAATAAATAACACTATATTCATGAAATATATAGCAATAATATCTATAAATTACAAAATCAATGTGACCAAGTAATCAAGAAATTCTTTAATAGCACATAGCTTAAATAATACTATAAAAAATAAAATTCTCTAGAACATATATCAATATCTTAATTATAAAATAATTAATATAACATACTAGCATAATATTAACTGACAATTATATAGAATGAATATTATTTAAATATTCTTATCCTTTACCTTTCTATCACTCTAAAGGAAAAATAAAATAATAAGTAATAATATCTAACTAAATAAAGAAGTTATAACTTCTACTCTATAACTTGCTCAGCTACTACAAAAACATAGTTTTAACAGTACTATTAATTTCACAAAGGATTAACTACTTCTTATCAAAAAAGAACAGATACAAGTTATCAATTTCAACCTATTAATAGGTAATACAACTCTGATCAAATCAAGATCAGAAATAATGATCCATGATGAAGTGATCAAAACTGGTATCAACAACTCTGAATTAATAATATCTGAGATTCAAGAATATCTCAAGTTTACTACACTTGCATAGAAGAAAAAAGTCAAACTGGCTATTATAATTCTTACTCAATCTAAAAGAATGAATGCTCTTCAGCTATAACAATTTTATCATTTTAATAAACTAATTCACAATATATCATTATGACATAAGTGATGACTCTACATTCTCAAAAGAGGAATCAAGCAGTGGAATAATATTATTATGATCAATCATCACTAGCAAATTGGAAAGCTTATTTTCTAATTATTCTGACATGATGATCCGAATAAAATTGGTGAGTAACTATTCTTAATATCTAATAGTATATTCTGACTCTGACTAGAGCAAATAAAGAAACTTAGTTAGCAGTTATAATGATTTTAATGGAGCTTAATCTTGTAGAAGGGGCAAATATTACAATTATTTTATTAAAATTAGTAATTCTGAAAATCATGAAGAGAATTGTCCTGACCATAATATCACATACTTTTTGACTCTTTATTATTTAGTATTATCCAGCATTACATTTATAGCTGTGCCTTACTCCTTTTTTTTGCATTCTTCAGCACATAAGATCACATTACATCCCCAATTTTTTTTATTTACTAGCACACATTGTAGATACTGTAAATTATAATGCATTATCTGTCAATATTATATATTGTGATGATATTTTAGCATATTTCAGCACAATCATTCAGCATAATCATTCACATTCTTCAGTATAATAGACCATATCACTTCTTCTTTTAGTTATCTTTCACTATTGCTTGGCCTATTAATGTAATAATGTAATAAAGAAATTATATAGAATTAGAATAATATCACTTCTAATATAGCAAAAGATAATAAAAATGTATAAAATGAATGTCTCTTGGGTCTTTAGAAAGATAGAGAAGAAAAAGAAGAAAAAAAAAAATAAAAAAAAATAAAATTGTGTACATTACCTTTTCTCCAAGAGAAACACTTGTAAAAATCGCTTTATTAGAATTATAATTCTAACATGTTGGTTAGGTTCTTTCTACCAGAAAAGATGACGTGTTGGTTAGATTCTTTCTACCAGAAAAGATGATGTGTTGGTTAGGTTCTTTCCATCAGAAAAGATGACATGTTGGTTAGGTTCTTTCCACCAGAAAAGATGAAGAATTGGTTAGGTCCTTTAGTCCAGAAAAGGCGAAACATATCATTGATTGAATGATTTGATTAATCCGAGTTTAAGGCTTTTAGTTAGAAAAAGCACAGGAATAAAAAGAATAGATTAGTTAATAATTAATACACAAATTCTCCTTTATCCTGCCTCATAATTACCTTTGAAGCGACCATATTAAACTATATCTGAAGATATCGGCACAGGATTTAGATCAACTGATAAAATTAGTCTAATCGCCCTCTCCCACCCATAGTCACGGTGCACAAATTTCCCCAAATCCACGAAACTTCAACCCACCTGTGACAGTACGTGATAGATTTTACTGCATCATTAGTTAGCCAAGTCTGTTAGATAAAATGGAACTTTTTTAGATTAGATTCTTTTTATTTTTATAACCGTCAAAGCGATTCGTAGTTAATAGCATTAGAAAGAGTTTTTGCTTTTTAATTGATTTACCTTTTAAGTATAGCTTAACATTATTTTATGCATGTTTGTTCTCAGAGAAACTACGAAAATAATAATTAATCTTACAATCGATTAAAAAATAATGAATTAACGTGTTTGACCCGTATTTGGTAAATAATCGGCTGTTCAACCGTGAACTTTAATTTTTTCCAAGAACACCTTTCTCTATAGGTGTACGTAATTGTACTTAGAAAGGTCTGACTGTAACTTCCTTATACGGGAAGCCATACACCAACAGTGCAGATATTTATAGTTTTGGTGATTGTCCCAGATAATGCAAATTTTTTTTAAAAAATGTGGGAATCCTTTTCCGGAAAAATAGACCAACTGCTAAGTAAGTTTTATACTTTATCGTATCTATCAATGACCCGGAAGATGATGATTTTACGCTGAATACATGTACTTTGCATTTTCGGTACTACAGTTCTTTAGAATATCTTAAAACAGATGAAGAGATTAAAGAGGTTATTGAATTTGAAAGACAGAAATTGAAAGAACTTGACGAGGAGATGAAATTAAAAAAAAAATCAATTCTTACAAATATAAACGTAATGCAATTTACACCAGCCAAATTTTTACTTCAAAATTAATATTCAACTAATACAGGTACGCACATTAATTTTTCTATTCAATCAGATTCAAATATATTAAATATTTAGGTTCTACAAATGTTAGTTTGTATGGTCCAAATGAAGGTAAATTACATTTGATATTGTTTTCAATGATTTTCAATTCATTTATTTTTTTTTGGTGATAAAAACTGAAATTACCACATGAAATAGGATATGCCTACAGATTCATTAGCTGATTTATGTAATTTCAATTTCTTAGTGTTACAATTATATTTATTAGTTGAACCTTTACTTTTATTCATATATTATTTTTATGAAGGAAAAAAAATTTTATTGTTTTTAGATAATTCCAATTGTAGGGACAATGGTTAATTTGAATACATGTATAACACGCGAATTTGATAATAAAAAATATCAAACGTATAACGATAACATTCTACACGCATTCTAAAACCATTTTATAAATTCTCTGTAATGAAATCTGTATGTAATTCCGAGTCTCATGACTGATACTCATGAATAGAGTAAAAGTTGAATAACATTGAAATTGGAAAATAAATAATGTTGGTGTTGTAGTAACATTTTTAGTTATTAAGAATAGATTCGGACTATACGTCGTGGCTTATAGGTACATGTACATTTTTTTATGTTTATCTTCTCTATTGAGTTTCAAAGATGGATTAACACGTTGTGAGAGATTAGGCTGAAGTTTCTTCGATTAAGAGGGTCTCTAACCGGATTTTTAAAGGTGATGTACTAATAATTATGGTTACTGTTGATGTTAAGGTGAGTGTTTAATATAATATTAGGAATCATTCAAAAGGGATTTATGCTGCTAATAAAGGAGATTTTAACAAAAGACTTCTTTTAAGTTGACGAGAAAAGTTTCAGAATCATGAGACGTAATATCGAACACGATTTTGTAACATAATTAGACTATTCTACAAGGAGAATCAAGCAACGACTTTCTTCTACAAAATCCGAAGTCAATAATGCAAGCAAGAGATAATGCTATTTCAATTACTTTGAATTTTATTGTAATTAAGGCTCAAGAGCACGCCTAGATAATTGGTACATGCTTTGGTTCACTTCGGTCTATGTTTTGGCGCAATGGGATAAAAGCTATACCGAAAACTATTCTATCCTTAGAAACACTGTACCGGTACCAAATGGTCAAAACAATGTAC
The DNA here is from genome assembly GCA_910591765.1 of Ambispora leptoticha. Classification (NCBI taxonomy): domain Eukaryota; kingdom Fungi; phylum Glomeromycota; class Glomeromycetes; order Archaeosporales; family Ambisporaceae; genus Ambispora; species Ambispora leptoticha. The sequence goes on along the minus strand of CAJVPS010002451.1, from coordinate 1,174 downwards.
CAAATGATCCAAACAAAATAATTATTATATGTACTTAAATAAGTCGTCAAAGTTATACTTATCGTTATCGTTATCGTTGATGAATGTTCTAATGGTTGCCAAATTATAATGCATTAAATGTTCTAATTTGGACGTTGGTTGTTTTGGATACTTTACTACATGTATTAATTTATTAGTACTTATATATTTTTTATTCTTATTTTTTATTAACACCCCAAATGCACGGCCATGTAGAAAGAGTACGAGTTTCCGAGCGTAATTAGTGAAACTATAAACAATATACTAATACATGCAATAACATAGAGTATATCAAGTATATCAAACAAAAAGGCTGGTTAGGAATTATTATTATAGTGAGATCGACGAATTATAACTCCAAACCAATTATAATAAAAATACATTTATTTGAAAAGATAAAAACATGTATTTTGTTAAAAAAAAATTAATATAGTATCGCCTTTACTCTCTATTACTAGCATACATCTTCGTTTCATCGATTTTACTAAACTCTCTAATGTATCATTTGGAATTAAATTCCATTCCTCCTTCATAAATGATTCTAATTGGTTGTTTTCTTTTTTCTACGTTTCTTTCGACTATATTCCATAGGTTTTCGATTGGATTTAAGTCCGGGCTATCAATAACTTCGGGGACATTCGATTCGAGGTAAGACTTTGCAAGATGGCTCGTATGTTTTAAATCGTTATCCTGTTGAAACCTCCATTTTCTTCCCAGAAGGGTATTAATATCTGCAATATTGTTTTTTAAAATATCTACATAAAAATTCGGCATTCATTGTTCTTCTAAAACAAAATAAATCAACTTTATCCGCTTTACAAAACCCACCCCACGCAAAGATTTTTCTCCTATCTTTAGGAATTCGACGAACCGGTCTTGGACCCTTATGCCACTGACCAATTGTGTTATGGAAGAGCTGGAATGCAGTTTCATCTGTAAAAAAAGGTTTGTTTCAATTGTCGTTCATGTGTTTTTTGGCCCACTCCACCCGTTTCTCTTTATGTTGCAAGGTAAGCATTTTCAAAACTTTTGGAACATCATTTTTATAGTCGTGATCCCACAAATGTCTTAAAACAGTAGGTTGAGATACTGTTCCACCTAATTCTGCCACCAAACTTCTTGTTGATATAGAAGGATTTTTTTGGATTTGCCGCCT
>CAJVPS010002450.1:0-12323 GCA_910591765.1 Ambispora leptoticha | reverse complement strand
AGTTTTATTGTTTTAGCATTTTCCATGAGATGATGACTTTAATAAACAGTGTCACTAGCGCGATCTCGCCTAGGGGGAAAAAAAAAAATAAAAAAATAAAAAAAACTAAACTAAAACCTAAAAGAAACTATTGCTAAAAAGAAGAAAATCTGCTAACTAAGCAAAAACTTCTAATTATACAGAGTCACAATCTATTATTAAGTGCAAGAATCTTGACAAGAAATTTAAAACTAAAATAAAATGCACTATAACTTATGCCAGAGACTAAAAATTATATATAGATAACTAGAGGATACTTGTATATCTCTCTCACTTTGCTTTATTCTTTCAATTAAATCCATATCTTCATCCGAAAGTATAAGAATTTTGAAATCTCCACCTGTTCTATCCAATAATCACGTGTTTGTATGTCCTCAACACGATATATAAGGTATTCTTCCGAATACTCATTCAGTTACTAAATTCACCAGTACTGTCTATTTTGTATGTATTGTTTGTCATCATGCAGAGTTTTTCGATATGAAAGTGATAAACATTGCTGATCTTTTGGAGAGGATATGTCAAATTCTCCACTTTTTGTCAAAAATTATAGCCAAAAGTATTGAAAAGAAAAATACTGTATTTGCAAAAGCTCAAGACAATGAAAGTGTTTTCAATTGTTTTTTATAGAACTAAAAAGCTTTAAATACTTAAGTCATGAGTTTTTTACCATTACTGTTATCAAAATAACCCTTTGGCTTAGATACTGAATGTGCAAGGGAGTCTACCAAGAAGAAAAGCTTGACCCAGAGCACAAACCAACTATATACGTTTACTTCTCAGTATTTTACGTATAAGTCTTTATCAGCAACAGCACCAATAAGGAACCTCAAGTATCTTTAGACTTTTTAAGACCTTGAATCTTTAAACTGTTTTGATGTGGTCTTGGTTCAAGTGATCATTAAAAAAAGTTGTGATTATTATCAGTTTTTTTTTTTTAGGTTTTAGTTAGTTTTTATATTCTTTAGTATTAGTATCCATTTTTTTTGATGTATTAGTTTTTATTACTACCCTTTTTTCATTTTCTATTATTCTTTTTTTTCTTTTTTCTTTCTCTATAAAAAAGTGTTATCAGTTTGATAACATTCTATTGTAGAATGGGAATCTTGATAGAGAAACACAACAGCCAGACAAGAAATTTGAAGAAAATAAATCTGGATTAAGTTTCAGATCTATGAAGGAAGCTAACCATTCACTAGGCAGATTACATTTGGACAAAATATAGTGGTTTAATAATTCATCCTGACTACAAATAGGTTTTTCAGCACCTGCAAGATACACCATGGGTAAGTTTATCTTTTGATTAAAACATTATAGATTTAGATTTTTCATATGCTAATGTAAGAATAAAAGTCTGTTTTCATAATAAAATAAACAGAATTGTCAAAGAAAAAAAAAATGTTTAAAACTTTAAAACTTTATATAGTATAGGACAGTAAAAGACATCCAATCTATATATAAAGGCACCAATTTTTGATGCTTATATAATCAATTCTAATTGGCTAATTTTTGTGTAATTGATTCTAATTAGTTAAAAATATATGTTTTCTTTTTTTCTATATTAAATACTAATTTTTTAAACTTATACAAACTTTAATCCTTTATAATTTTTTCAAAACAAAGAATAAACCCTCTGACAAAAATGTAGTTTATCTAAAAATCTATCAATTTGTCAGAGGGTTTTTTGATTTAGGTAGCTTGTTTTAAAAATGTTATAACACTTTAAAGTTTTTACTAATAAATATTGGATGCATTTTACTATCCAGTACTATACTAACTAAAATTTAAACATTTATATCTAACCTCTATAGCTGCAACCTAACTCTAAATTTTAGCAAAATCTTAACACCATAAACACTATAGACGCATTTTATATTATATAATTGAAAAATAAACTATAATTAATTACTTTCTATATAACGATAAACCTTATACAAAGTATAATAAACTAGGAACCGGAAACCGGTTAAAGTCCGGAGCTCATTATTGTCATCTTACACAAACGCGTAAACGTGCATAATTTTTTTTACACAATGTACAAATATAGACACGCGGCGTTACAGACGGAAAATGCCGAAACTACTTTTTTGATCTTTTTATTATAGATGCATCAAAATCGTAATTTCAGTCATCAAAGCGCATAGAAGTATGAGTCCTCCGCTTCGCTCCAGACAATTAACGCTCTGTGTAATCATAATACAGTATTGTTTAATATCGATATCGATATTCGGTTAAACCGGTTTTGTATTCGGATTACAGCTATTATCATAATTCCTGAAACACCTGATAAAAATTAGCCGATGATTTTTAACCCCCCTAGCATCACCACCCTAAAAAATTTCGCTACTATTTCGCCAGCCAATCAGAATTCAAGATCCGGTGTAACACGAAAAAACGGAAAAAATCAAAACAAACCAAAAAATCGTTCATAACTCTATGAAATTGCTTTCTGCACATTAACAAAAAGTTTTCCTTGCGAAATTTTGATATTAGGAAAATTTTCTTTAACCTAACTTAATAGCAAAACTTAACCTTAATTTAACTGCGAAATTTTTTTAGTGAAATTTTTTAAGTTGGTGACGCTAGGGTCTTATGATTTGTGATTTCGGCATTATCAGTATATAAAAGATATCGATATAGTTAATTTTATCATTATATTTTTTAAATATATTCAAGTTATTAACTTTTCGTTTGAATACTCGCTCAACATATTTGGTATATTTAGTTTGCACGAAAATTTATGGATAAGTAAACCAATAAATTTTGACAAGAAATATAAAAAAGGCACTGTGTATAAATTAGATTTTTACAATAAATATATTGAATAGGTGCTAATATTAAAAGTTAGATATGATCGAGAATTTATCGACTGGTTCAAAAATGTAATTCGATGTTAATATTGTCGAAAATAATTCGATATTCCAAAAAGTTAATATTGTCGAAATGTGATACGGAAATTTTTTCAATACATCCATTGACTTAAAAAAGGTTTGCTAACACCTACAGTAAGTGTTTGGCAATTTTTCGAATTACCAAGCCTTCTAAGTGTGTAGTCTTACGTATAAAATTTATTACGTACGTACGTACATTAATTTAGCATAGAGGGCTTTAATTCTGATTGGTCAATCATTAAATGTATCGTTACATATCACTGCATATATCATCTGACTTTAAACGAATTGTATGACATGAAAACGAATTGTAGAACGAAACCGAGTACATATTCAGAAACTACACTTCTCACATTATATACGGTAAAAATAATTCGGAGAACAGAGAAGTAATTCGGAAGTTAGCTACGGGGTGTACTTTTGCCATATGGGCTAAAGTAATCCAGTAATCGGCGAGGTAAATTACACTTTGGCTAATAAGTGTTACTATTTTTTTTTTAACTTATTAATTTACAAATAACGGTTCAAACAGTATTGCTAATAGTTGTTTTTTTTTTTCTGAGTATAGATTATTCGATCAAGTTTTAAGGCATATTAAATATAGAATAGTATAGAACATGTACGATTATGCGTAATGTTTCTGTAGTTAATTTTGGGTTTTTATACGTACTGTTTATACTCTCTATGAGCGTATATTCTACCTATATATTATTAATTGACGGTTCTATAATTTATTATATTATTATTTTGGTAAATTATTTAAATTATTTAACTGTACTAGTTAGCAAGCGATTTAGTCAATAAAGATTATCTACATATGTAATTGTATCAATAAATTAAAGATGTTATGTTTTTTAAATTATTAAGTTTAACCAGATGCACAATTGACAATAACTATTGGGATCCAAGCATTAAATATTATCATTATGAATAAAAATTTATAATTTGAATATTCTGTATTAACGAATTTTTTACTTTGAACTTATTTTCTATTAGCCAATCAGATTTTGTTATGTCACAAAATGATCTACAAAAATTAGCCAATCATAATGAAAGCCCTCTATGCTCATTAATTTATTGATTCTATTATGCCGAAATCGGCCGAAAAATCATTCGGCTAATTTTATGTGTTCCAGGAATTATGATATTAATGCACATCGATATACTGATAACTATTCCCATTTATAGTTAATTTTATGTTATTTGTCGACCGTTGAAGTTACTTAGTACTTAGAAGTTGTGCGAATATAAGTCAACCTGCCTTTTGATTGATTTTAGAATTATATTATTTCGAAATAAAATTTTGTAATTATAATATTTTAATCAAATCTTACTATTGGCGAATTTTGATAAATTTTAACTTCGCCAAATTACCTTAGATTATATAATTTTTATTTAACACAAAATTATTCAAATTTTGGTTTTATAAAAATATTTGTACGTACGTACGTGTATACTGATACTGATACTTTGTTACAAAAACGTTATAAAATATCATATGATTTGAAATGCATTCATGATTAATCCATTGCTACACTCACATATCGATATGGCTCTTTGAAACAGCTGTGAAACTTGATTGTGTCATGATTAGTCAGATAATTTGCTAGTCATAACTACACATGGCATCATTATCAGCCTAACAAAGCCTTATTGTTGCGTACGCAGCAACCCTAACTCACCAGTTTCTAGTAATGATGCAACAAAATATTTCGCAAGTACATTTGAAATCATTTAACAAAAACTTAAGATTGGTATATAAAATGTGGCCGCGATAGCGAACAGAAAGTTAGGCAAAATTAATAGCGATAGCAAAGTGGAAGCATTTTAAATAAATAAATTAAAAAGAAAAAAAAAAAAACCCCCCAATTTCAATTAAAGTGGTCAAGCAAATACGTTTTGGAGAAAAAAAATGGCAGCCCTTTATATATATTCTTCGAGTCTACCCCTGACCGTGTGACTTGGATTGTACAACGCGTCTTGGCATACATATAGTGGACCCCATTTATTTATACTATTTTACTATAATGAAGACGGTATATTATTACTTTTTATATTGTCATCCCTCAGTCATTCGATGTTATTTGTTCATTTCATTTTTATACATAAAATTGTTGATAGACCGTCATCAATAGTAATCAGTATATAAACATGCAAATTTTATATCTATAATAATCGTTGTAGTTTTCACTTCTTCCCAGACTTTACAAATTTCGTCTTTTTTCTGGGAAGTTGAGAAATACAAATAATTTCTCCTGGCTTTTTCATTCGTTTTTGGCAGTCTTAGTATTTTTTTTTAAAGTATTTCACTAAGATCAATAGTCAATATGAATGGACATCAGTTTGCATACTCGTCCGCGCCGCTTCGGCGGGTTAAATACGTACAGTTTGGAATTTTGTCACCAGACGAAATTGTATGTTTACTTTCTTTTGAGAGTTAGAAAACTTGCTTAGTCAAGAATTGGAAATAAAGGTTTAGAACATATTTGACTCTCTTTCTCTGCTTGTTACTGACATTTACAGAAACAAATGTCGGTCGCTCTAATTGAGCATCCTGAAACTATGGATGAAACTGGACACAGACCAAAACAAGGCGGTTTATTGGACTCTCGTATGGGTACTATCGACAGAAATTTTAAATGTCAGACTTGTGGTGAAGGCATGTCTGAATGTCCTGGCCACTTTGGCCACATAGAATTGGCTAAGCCAGTTTTTCATGTTGGTATGTCATCATGTCTCTTTCTTTTCTAAAACAAATATTATAATATTTTATATCGTATATTATATACATTAATATTGTACTCCAATGATTGCCGCATTTAATATAAATAGGATTTCTACCTAAAGTGAAAAAAATCCTTGAGTGTATCTGTATTAATTGCTCGAAGTTAAAGACAGACGACGTGAGTCATCCATTGTTTATATTGTTCATACTGACTTTGATTAGATGAAATTCTATAATTCACATATAAATCACATACTATAATGTTTAGTCAAACGCAAAATTTGTTCAAGCACGCAAAATTAGGGACCCGAAGCGCCGTCTCAAGGCCGTATGGGATATATGCAAGTCAAAAACTACATGCGAACGTGGCGAGGAAGCAGATCAAGATGATAAAGGTTCTGATTATGAGGATTATGTTCAAAGTGCTCCTTCTAAACAGCAGCAACAAACCACCGATGAAGATTTAGGTCTGGTCAGAAAAAAGAAACCACACGGGGGTTGTGGTCATAAACAGCCTACAATCCGTAAGGAAGGATTGAAATTATACGTAAATTATAAAAGTAACAAGGACAGTGATGTAAGTTACTTAAAAAATTAATATAGTCATTCGATTTTGATGTTAATTTCAATTCTTTGCGCATATTTCATAGGAACAATCTCAAGATACACGAAAGCCACTTACTCCAGGTGATGTACATCAAATTTTAAAAAAGATCTCTCCTCAAGATCTTAAAGATATGGGCTTGAATGGAGAATATGCTAGACCGGACTGGATGATAATCACAATTCTTCCAGTTCCACCACCACCTGTTCGTCCAAGCATTCAAATGGACGGAACTAGTAGAGGTGAAGACGATTTGACACATAAGTTAGCCGATATATTGAAGGCTAATCAAAATGTTAAACGTTATGAAGCCGAGGGACACCCTGCTCACGTTGTCAATGAATTCGAAGCATTGCTACAGGTACATTAATTTATTTGTTTTGCTAAATATATGTATAATATTTATTTCCATTTTTCTTTAGTTTCACTGTGCAACATATATGGATAATGAAATGGCTGGCCAACCTCAAGCTCTTCAAAAGTCTGGGAGACCCCTAAAATCGATCCGTGCACGTCTTAAGGGTAAAGAAGGTCGTTTACGTGGAAATTTAATGGGAAAGCGTGTTGACTTTTCCGCTCGTACTGTCATTACTGGTGATCCAAATATATCTGTAGATCAAGTCGGTGTTCCGAAAAGCATTGCCCAAAACTTAACCTTTCCGGAATTGGTTACACCGTTCAACATTGATCTTCTCCAAGGATTAGTGGAAAATGGTCCTTCTGTGCATCCGGGAGCTAAATATGTTATAAGGGATACTGGTGAACGAATTGATCTCAAGCATACATCGGGTATGAGCGGCGGTGTACGGTTACAACTAGGGTGGAAGGTTGAACGCCATCTTAATGATGGAGATATAATTATTTTTAATCGTCAACCTTCGCTTCACAAAATGTCAATGATGGGACATAGAGTCCGTGTCATGCCCTATTCTACTTTCCGCCTGAATTTATCAGTCACAACTCCTTATAATGCTGATTTTGATGGTGATGAAATGAATATGCATGTTCCTCAATCTGTAGAGACTAAAGCAGAGATTTCTGAAATTTGCATGGTACCTAAACAAGTAGTGTCTCCCCAATCAAACAAACCCGTAATGGGTATCGTCCAGGATACTTTATGTGCTGTTCGAAAATTCACTAAGCGAGATTGTTTTTTATCAAAAGATTTGGTAATGAACATTTTGATGTGGGTATTAGATTGGGATGGTCGTCTTCCGATTCCGTGTATCTTAAAACCCATTCCTTTATGGACTGGTAAACAAATTCTAAGTATGATTATTCCTAAAGGTATAAACTCGGACAATTTACGCCATTCAGGTCACCCTGAAAATGAACATTCAGATATTTCTCCAGGTGATACTAAAGTTTTGATAGAGGATGGAGAGCTACTTTGTGGTATCGTGTGTAAAAAGACAGTTGGTGCGACACATCAAGGTTTAGTTCATGTTATTATGAATGAATTAGGGCCTGAAAAAGCAAAGGACTTTTTAAACGGATGTCAAGCTGTTGTCAACCAATGGTTGCTACAAAATGGGTTTAGTATTGGCATTGGTGATACGATCGCTGATGACGAAACAATGAAAAATATTACTAATACAATTAGTAATGCCAAATCACGTGTAGCTGAAATTATTGTGGAGGCACAACAGGACAAATTAGAGTGTGCTCCTGGTATGACTATACGGGAAACATTTGAACATAGAGTCAATAAAGAACTAAATACTGCTCGTGATGCTGCTGGAAAAAGCGCGGAACAAAGTTTAAAAGAAGAAAATAATGTCAAACAAATGGTTATTGCTGGCTCGAAAGGTTCCTTTATTAATATTTCACAAATGACAGCTTGTGTCGGTCAGCAGAACGTTGAGGGCAAACGTATACCGTTCGGATTTAAATTCCGTACTTTGCCACATTTTACAAAGGATGACCATAGCCCAGAAAGTCGTGGATTTGTCGAAAATTGTTACCTTCGTGGTTTAACACCACAGGAATTTTTCTTTCACGCTATGGGTGGACGTGAAGGTTTAATCGACACTGCTGTAAAAACTGCTGAAACCGGTTATATTCAACGTCGTTTGGTGAAAGCCTTGGAAGATGTGATGGTTAAATACGACGGGACAGTTCGTAATTCTCTCGGCGACATTGTTCAATTTTGTTATGGAGAGGATGGGATGGATGCATGTTTCGTTGAGCCACAGACTTTTGATACTTTACCAATGAGTAATTCAGAATTTGATAACAAATATCTCATAGAACTCACTAAAGATGACGAAAAGAATAAAGAAAAAGAGACCAGCCAACAGGATGACAACGATTTAGTTCAACCAAAGAAGCCTAAAACTCAGCAAGAAATAATTAGAGAAAAAATTGTTGAAGAATATATGCAATTAAAACGAGATCGTGAAATGCTGCAACGAGACATTTTTACAAACGGTGATAATAAGTGGCCGTTACCTGTTAATATTAAACGTCTTATTAAAAATGCCCAACAAAAGTTCAACATTAGACCTTCACGCTGGACTACTACTGATTTGCAATACCATGAAGTAATTAACAGTGTTGAAGAAGTTATGTCGAGACTATTGGTAGTTAAAGGAAATGATCAAATCAGTCATGAAGCACAGACGAACGCAACTACATTGTTTAAAATCTTATTAAGATCATGGTTAGCAAGTCGACGTGTAATTGAAGAATTCCATCTCAATTCTCAAGCTCTAAAATGGGTTTTAGGTGAAGTCGAATCAAGGTTCCGGAAATCTCTTGTTTCTCCCGGAGAAATGGTTGGAACAGTTGCCGCGCAGTCTATTGGAGAACCTGCTACACAAATGACATTGAACACTTTCCATTATGCCGGTGTTGCAAGTAAAAACGTCACACTTGGTGTTCCTCGTCTTAAAGAAATTATTAATGTTGCCAAAAACATAAAAACACCTTCCCTCCATGTGTTCCTCACGGGTGAATATTCCCATTCAATGGAGGCTGCCAAAGAAATCCAAAGCGCGATAGAGTACACTACTTTGAAGACTGTAACACAACGCACGGAGATATGGTATGATCCTAGTCTTCATAGTTCTAATATTGAAGCAGATAAAGATTTCGTTGAATTGTATTATGAAATGGAAGAAAGTGAGGAATCTGATGAAGGTGGCTACCAGTCTCCTTGGGTTTTACGTTTTGAACTCAATCATGGTGTGATGCTTGATAAAAAGCTTCAAATGGATATGGTTGGACGCAAAATACAGCAAAGTTTTAAGGATGATATTCATGCTATATGGAATGACGACAATTCTGAATTGAAAGTTATTCGCTGTCGAATTAAAATTGCACCTGGTATTGACAAAGAAAGTACAGATGACTCCGGTCACAAGATTGAAGAAGATGTGTTTTTAAAACGTGTCGAAAATAATATGTTGACAACTATTGGTCTTCGTGGTATTAAAGGAATTAATCGTGTTTATTTGACCGAAAGTAAAAAAACTCGCATTTCCATTAACGACACGGGTAAAATAATCAAAGAGGATGAGACAATACTTGAAACTGATGGCACAAACTTGCAAGAAGTGCTAAACGTCGACCACGTAGATTATAGGCGCACTTACTCCAATAATTGTGTAGAAATTATGCAAGTTTTAGGTATTGAGGCGACACGAGCTGCGTTGTTGAAAGAACTTCGAGATGTTATACAATTTGATGGGTCGTATGTTAATTATCGTCATTTGGCTCTTTTATGTGATGTGATGACTTCTCGTGGTCATTTAATGGCGATTACCCGGCATGGAATAAACCGTGCTGAAACCGGCGCTTTAATGAGGTGTTCTTTTGAAGAGACAGTAGAGATATTAATGGAGGCAGCTGCTGCTGGAGAAGTTGATGATTGTAGAGGGGTGGCGGAAAATATAATGTTAGGACAAGTTGCACCTCTAGGAACCGGGGAATTTGATATATATCTTGATCAGGATATGCTGAAAACAACCGCACCGTCTAGTGAAAGTGCAAAAGCTGGAATTCCATTTGGCATGTCTGAAACACGACGTCAATTGGGTAGCATGACTCCTTCACATGCTATGAATGTACCTATGACACCATATTCTCTTGGTAATCGAACTCCTTCGCATATGATGTCTCCAATGTATGGTAGTGTATCACCACAATATAACTATGTCCCTTCTTCACCGGCATTTTCGCCTGTTCTTGAACTTGGAGGTACAAAACCCATTACTGTTGGGCAAAGTTATCCGTGGTCAAGCCCATATACTTCAGAAAGTCCTATTTATGGTCCTTCATCACCGACTTATTCTCCAAGTTCACCGGGAGCACCCTTCGCTCATTCTCCGGCACCTGCATTTACTCCGCAAAGTCCTGCATATAGTCCAACTAGTCCTCACTATTCACCAACTAGTCCTCAACCTAGTGGTTATATGATTGCGTCTATTGGTAATTATTCTGCAACCCCATCAAACTATAATCGACCGGCAACAAGCCCTAGTTATTCTCCGAACTCCCCAAGCTATTCGCCGACATCTCCAAGCTATTCACCAACATCCCCAAGCTATTCACCTACCTCACCCAACTATACTCCTACTTCACCGAGATATTCACCTACTTCTCCAAGTTATTCTCCAACTTCACCCAATTATTCGCCAACCTCTCCACGATATTCACCAACGTCACCTAATTATACACCCACATCTCCAACATATTCACCTACGTCTCCAACGTATTCTCCAACATCACCTCATTACTCTCCAACGTCACCATCTTATTCGTAAGTTTATATACTTTTCATTAATTAGTAGTTGTAAGTAACTGACGATCATAATATGCATTTTATTAGTCCAACTTCTCCTGTATATACGCCATCATCGCCAAGTACTACTGCTAATTACACCCCAACTGCAAGCTCATCGTATAGCCCTGTATCATCAATCACTGCAGCTCCCGGTCTCAATGCAGCTACATATAGTCCAACAATTGGATCTTCGTCAATAAATTCTGCTTCACCGTCATCTCCGCGCTATAGGTTTGTATTTTATTTAAGCATTAATCATTAGTTATCGAAAAAATCTAATTAATTTTTTTTTCGCAGTCCTACATCACCTGCATATTCTCCACGAACAAATAGAGATGATTTAGGAAATGATCGATCATTTGTTTGATCGTAACCGATCATACAATTTTTTTTGAATATGGTCAGTCGATAATTGATCGATCATTAAATATTCATGCCTGACACCATGCATTACTCGTATTATATTCACTACAATACGCACATTTTTCACAATCCGAATCTTTTTATAATCGTGCGACTTTCAAAAAATGCAAATACCAACGCGAATAAAATGAATATTCATAAATAGTTGTAAGAATTTCAAATTTAAAATACAAATCCAATAATAATATTTGTCTTTATTATTTTTCATGCTAATTCTGTAGCACGTATTAATGTTACGCTTGAAGATAACACACTCTTAAAGTTGTACCTGTTTAAAATTATTACTCAAAATTAGATCTTGCAGTGTTACAGATTTTTTATAATACTGCGAGACACCTAAAAGCTTCCCAAATTTCAAAACAAAATTGTTCAATTTAAAACAATCTTATAAAAAGAAATTACTATTTTGTAGTTTACTCAATCTTACAATTTAGCAGCTTTATTTTTTAAAAAATTATTGTAATAAGCTTAAAAAAATTTTTTTTTTTTTATATGGCGCTCCAATTTGCTTTTCATCAAATGTGCCAAAATTTTGTTATTTGACTACTGGAACTACAAAATCCAATCAAATCTCGAGATCAAGTGTAACGTAATTAGGGTTGGTTTAACATCACGTGTCCGCGGACATGCTTTGTTAATGAGTTCAAAATTAGTAAAATTTAATCACGAGATCCCGAGATCATTAAAGATTGTTTAAGCAATTATTAATGATTTCGTGGTTTTGTGATTGAATTTTGGTGACTTTGATCAATAGATTTGGTGTTTCGATTTGATTAAAAAACTTTTTTTTTTTTTTTTTTGCGTTTTTTTTTTTTTTTTTTTTTTTTTATATCCTCCACGACGCTGTTTTATGAT
>CAJVPS010002449.1:0-12323 GCA_910591765.1 Ambispora leptoticha | reverse complement strand
CCTGACTCTGCTGCTTTCAAGTACCACTCGAATGCTTTTTGTTCATCTTTGATTGTTCCTTCTCCATTTTTGTAACAACGAGCAAGACCAAATTTTGCTTTAAGGTGTCCTGACTCTGCTGTTTTCAAGTACCACACGAATGCTTTTTGTTCATCTTTGATAGTTCCTTCTCCATTTTTGTAACGGCGAGCAAGTTTATATTGTGCGTTAAGATGTCCCGACTCTGCTGCTGCTATGAGTAATTTAAGACCCATTGTTGTTATTTATTCTATTTTCGACCTGCTGTGAATTCTCTTCAGATTTATTTGGCTACTTTAATTTTTTTTATTATATTTTCGAAATGCTTAATTTCTATCTTGATGAATTAACTATATGACAGAATAAATAAAGATGAAGATATCGAAACGGAAACCAAATTTATTTTTCCGATTTCATTTTTTAATGACTTTTTATACATGTACTTTACGTTTCACGGGTAACACCAAACAATTCTTAGATTGTTCTTTACAGATCTCTATGGATAAATATGATTCCGATATGTGGCATGTACGCGGACATTAATTTCTTGAAAATGATGTCAATGAAATACCAGTGATAAATGAATTCAATGTCCCAATATCAGATATGATTTTATTAAATTGGAGATACATGTAAGTAGATTCGAAAATACGGCCAGAAATATTTGTTTTTTATTGCTAAAGTTTGAAGTTGATTAAGGAGATTTATTGAATGATGCATTATCTATTCGATTTTTTGATACATTATATCCTTTTAACTCATTACTATATTTTTCTTTGACTCTATCGAGAATGCGAGCGAGTGACCTACAAGAAAAACTTCAGTTTCGTAAATGCACTCGTCAAGAAAAATGCTTGAAGAGAAACGATATATGATCAATTGACAATGACGATAAATTACGTGATTCAAAGCAAAGGAGTATAAATGCGTTGAAATGATAGCAAAACAAACGGGATAATCGTTTTCGTTATTCATGTACAATTACACGTACATGTAGTGATGTATACCACGACAAAGACACGTACACATGTACAGTTGAAAAAAAGTAACGCCCAATTTGCATATGTAAAAACATGAACAAATATAAGTGTTGTGTTTTTCCCTTTTTTGCTATTTTTGATCCTAACTAATCGATTATTCTACCCTTTATTTAGATAGTAAGAATCAACGAATTTATTTTACATTTTCATTTTAAATTTATTTGATATTTATTAATTTATTTAACTAATCCATTATTCTATCCATTATTTAGAGAGTAAGAAATCAACGAATTTATTTTACTTTTTATTTTAAATTTATTTGATATTAATTTATTTAATTAATCCATTATTCTATCCTTTGTTCAGGTAGTAAGAAGCGACGATTTTATTTTTACACTTTCATTTTAGTTTTATTTAGATTATAAGATTCAATGATTTTATTTTACATATTCATTTTAACCTTATTTGATAATAATTTATTTAACTAATTCATTATTATATCCTTTATTAGCTGGTAATTTCAATTGACTTTAAGAATTTATTATAATTACTTTATACATTTATTAGATATCAATCTAACTACATTTAATACAATTTCTTACCATTTGACTAATAAAGATAATAGGTAAGAAATGATAGGCGCCGCTTTCTTTTTTATTTGTTTAACATATCCTTCTATTTTTTTTATTTTTATATAGTTTTCAACACTATAAAGTCTATGGAATAACACATAATCCTTCAAATGGAGAATACTTTTTAGTTCTACCTGCTGTCGGCACTGGTGATCTGCGACGTGATCTACGAAATCAATTCACCAGAATAACATGGAATGATCGCATACAAGTACTATATGATATTTGTACTCATCTTCAGTTTATTCATTCACAAGGTATTATACATGGTGACTTGCATCCTGGAAATATTCTTCGATTAAGGAAAGATGTTACTACAATCTGTGATTTTGGTGCGGCAATCAAACAAAATTCCACTGAGAAAAAAGGCCAAATACCTGGTGTGATGCCATACGTTGCACCAGAGATTTTCCGAGGAGAGATATTCAGCATGGCATCAGATGTCTATGCATTGGGAATGGTCATGTGGGAGTGGTGTGTCGGTAAACCGCCATTTGGTGAACGTCCTTTTGATGCTAATTTAGCTTTTGATATATGTGATGGATTACGACCAGTAATACCTGAAGGATTACCTGGCTTTTACCACAACTTGATTGTACGTTGTTGGCATCATAATCCCTCAAAAAGACCAACTTCTAAAGAGATACGCGACACCGTCGAAAAATGGTATCGAAGCGAATTTACAGAAACGGAAAAACAACAAATAGACGCCGCCGAGAAGTTTAGAATTGCAAACGTATCCAATTATGATTCTAAAGAAAGTTACACAATGCATCCCTTGGCAATTTACACGAGCAAAGTTTTGCCGAAGGTGGATCAGGAAGGTTGGTATTTTTTCAACAATATTTTGTATAAATCTATTCTTATCAAGCTAATAAATATTAACTCCAATTCCAATTGACACAATTTAGTGAAGAATTTAGGTTCTACAAGTGTTAGCTTGTATATTCCAAATGAAGGTGAAACAATATATACAACATGTTCTTATTAAAATATTATGTTATATAAATACTTGTTTGCATATACATGCAGAATATGTAACTACGGAATTTGATATAGTAATAGACATCAAATCTGCAAACGTCAGCATATATATATCTAACAAAGCAAATGAAGGTAAAATTATTAAATAAATGTATAACACAATTATATACAGTAATATTAATATCAAATATTTAGGCTCTGGATTGCACGTTCCGAGCGAGGGTAAATTTATATTTGATATTATTATTTTATCAATATATTTCATTAATTTCTTTGATAATTAAAAAACAAATTTTGACATCACTATAGCACACGAGATTGAAGATACTAGGAAATTCGACAGTTGATGACGAAACACCAAAGCAAATATAAAGAGACGATTTAATAACTTTAAAAAAATATTCGGATTCATCAAAAGAAATTAGTAGCTGTTTTTTCACTTCAATGTTTTATATAGATTTTAATTTGTTAGTGGCTTATTATATAGAATAAAATTCAAACGAAATAAAAACTTATAATTTTCGATAATATTTTGATATAACAAAAAAGATTGAGCGAAATTTTATAGTACATTCGTCAATATTAATGACAAACTACCGTCTTTAAGAATTTATATATCGAAAAGTGCGAATATTTTAAAGTAAGCTTGATCTTTAAAGAATTTGGTCCATTTAGAATTATAAATTACATGGCATGGTTCTTTCTGTATGGTGACAAAAATCGATTCTCAGTTCATAGAGGTTGGCGCTGTTTAAATTTCTTTGTTACTGCAGATGAATTAATTCTCAAAGAATTATTATTGAATATATTAATATTTTATGTAATATTCTGAGAATTTGTTTGAAAATTTCGTTACCATCAATTTTAAAAAGCTCTATATTAATTCTACATAAAAATTCAGCTATCATTTTAACCAACGAATTTGCAAAAACTCAAGAATGAGCACTCGTTTCTTCTCTTAAACTAAAAAAAATTAAATTACGAGAAGAATTCTCTAATTAGGAACGTTCAAGCGGTAGTTTTCAGTAATGTCGATTTATCAATCAATGATACTAATTCATTTTAACTCGGTGCTGTGATACATTAATTTGTTCTTCTCGTATTCAATGTATTAGTTATTTTTATAAAAGTGATGTCATATTCGGAACTGATAGTAAGAAACGTCAAAAGTAAAGCGAGATCATCAACATTCAAGGAATAAATGAATAGGATAAGGTTTTATCCACTGTCGCTGTATGTGCCAAAGGTTACAATCATATTGAATGAGGAATCTCTTGATCGTATTTATTATATTGGACTAACGAGCGAACTTTGTATTACATATGAATTTTATCTCTTTCATTTGGAGAAGATTGTGACTTAGTAATTGTTGCTGTAAATTTTCTCATGAAAAGCTCTCAAGTAGTAAAAAAAATGAAAAATTCTTATCATTCTCATTACCTTTATTATAATCATATTATAATCTTTTCAAATCTTTTTTTAATAAACTATGCTCAAGGATTTTAATATATATATATAGAAATCTTGAGGTCTAGCGTTATCCATAATTGACTTTATACATAAAGTATACACATATATTTTGGAATATATCAATGTTATTACCTATAATGAAAGAAAATTTTACTACTGTGATGAGTGTTTAGTAAATGTATCGAACGTCAACATAATAATAATGAATACTGAGATACTGACGATCTAATAAATGAAATCAGCAAAATCAATGATCAATCATTCGAATGCTCTTTCGAGTGATTGAATATCTTGCAAAAGGAGGATTTGAGACAATTTGTAAAGAGACAATTTGTAACGAAAATGGTAGGATGAGCTATTAAATGAATATTAGAATTATGGAAAAAAATAAATTCAAATAATGAGGAAAATTGTATAAATTCATGGATGGTTCAAACAAATTACGAGGTAAAAATGAACATTTTCTTGAAGCAGTTTATAATCAGGTTTTTAACAAAAATAGTTCTGAGTTCAGTTCAGTTATTATGACATATGATGATTTGTGAAGATGATGTAAATATATTAATTTCACCACGAAAAGTTGATTTAAAAAGTATCAATCTATTTAAATAATATTTTCGCAAACCTAAGCAAAATCCACGAAGGGAAATTTCTGTACTTTGTTTTTCAGCTTGGAAATATGTTAATGCGTACATTCCAAAATGCTAATTTTGGACTTACTATCCCAAAAAATTTTGCAGTACTTCCTTATATGAGTTCAGAGGTGCTAAATGAAAGCCATACACAAATGCCGTAGCTGTTTTATAGCGTTGAATTGTTGTGTACGAAATTGTAACTGGGAAACAACCGAAAGAGTTATGATCTTTATTTTATGTATGACATTTATAAAACGATAGCAAATAATGTTCTCGGATAGTGCAAATTGATTATTGAAAAATGTTGGGATTCAGACCATCTGCTGAAAGAGTTAAATACTTTGTTAACTCCATCTACCTTAAAGATGGTTATTGGAAACTGAACTCAATAAAGATAATGGAAAGAGGTGATTTCTATAAATAAGAATAAAATAGTATGAATCTATCTAATGCAGTTTGAAAGTTTCAATTGAAATATCAATCATATTGACATTCATGTTTATTAAAATATTCAAGTTCGTTTGTTAGTTCCATACAACTGTTAATATTAATGATAATTTTTTCTGGTGACGCAAAACAGATCTCGATTCTTAATTAATTGTACATTACTAAATCTATGAACCATACTGTATTTACTGTAATCACACTGCTGAGCCCCCTATAATAACGAAACCAATTATACTCACCATGATGAATTATCTTTGCGTTATTTCCTTATGCTACACGGCTTTGTCGCGTATAATCTAGAATAGATAATGAATAAAAGGATGTTAGCATTTATAACTCTACTTATAAAAATTAACTCATGCTTGGAAAAATATAATCGAAAGTAGAATTACCTTAATAATTCATGCTATACCCAGTACACTTCAAAGTTTTGTGTACAAGTGATTTTAGTTCTTTACCGACAAAGTTAAGACTTGTTGATTCTTTTTGTATTTGCGCGACTAATCTTGTTAAAGCTTTGTTGGTTTTGTTAGCAGTATTATTTTTTCAACAATATCTGTCGATATCGGCAGTCTAGATAAATTTCTGCTTTTGCTACACAAGTAAACTAAGTTCAAAGATTAAAGAACGACTTTAAATCAGGATTAGGATTGAGGATAAATATAAAGAAACATTTGGGGAGAAATCAGTAAATGAGCACGTACCAGCTCTCCCTATAAGTCCAATGGATAATGATAGAAAATGTAATTTTTTAGTGACATCATGTTGATACAGTTCACATGGAAAGTAATGGTGGTTAGATTTTTAAATTCAGGTGCGATTTTTAAAGACAAATATACAAAAAAGATCAACACATGCTATGTCAACGCAGGTTTGAATGCAATTTGACATGAAAAAAATCATAAGAAGTATAACTAATAAGGTTATTTCAATTTTCTTTTCACAATTTTTAATTTATAAACTAAAAAACATTGTTCCTAATACAGTTTTTTAAGTTGAAAATATTTTACTAATGGGCAAAGACTCGTTGACTTAGGTAAAATTTGCGTAATCGCGATGCTTTCATTATCGACTCTGTATCATATTTATCAAATTCTGCCCGGACCGGGATACAAATTGTGATTTTAAATGGCCGGAGATACATTTAGCAATAGAGGTTCATAGGGTATTATGTATTCTCTCACACTAGTCTTTTTAAAAGCAACTAATTATATGAAAAAATTTTGCCACCATTATTTTCCATGCGGACTGTAAATACATGAACAGTCACCTTGCAAAATTTTCTGAGACATTCTAGTTATTCTACTTAAAGGTTCATACAGTTTCCAGTTACATACCATTCTTGTTAATTTGACACACACTAAACCGGAAACCATGAAATTTATATTTATATTATAGAACATAGTAAATTCATTAACCAGATTTCTGAATCATTTACTATGGAACAGACCAGTCCGGTTTAATGAGAATGACATATATTAATTGATTGAAATTTTTATTTGTATTTTAATGTCAGTAAAATAGCTCGCGCAGGTTTTATATTAATAGAAAAGATGCCGAAGCTTAAAACAATTAACTGCTCAAATAAAATGATAGCTCTAGATAATTAACTTTCATTTTAATCAGATCTGTTGCAAGGAGACATTACATTATTATTTATTGTTCTAACTGCTAGTTTTTAAATTTTTATTTTTAAATAAATAAATGTTATCTAAACCCTAAAGAAATAACATTATTGTTTATTTAATTCGTCGTCTCATAATGAGTTGTATGATTTAATTAGCAAATGTGAGGTAAAAAATAATTATTTTTCTTAAGAGTATTGTGAAGCTACTAGTACATGTAATTGAAATCATTAAATAATACTATTTATAGTAAAAGTAAGATATCGAGTTTACTGACTAATGATGCCAATTTTTCTCTTTTTTATCTCTTGTTGTTTCATTTCTTTAGTAGAAATAATGAGTTGGTGTTTCGAAATATATAAAATGTAGCTAATAATATTTTTATCCATACTCAACCCCAAAAAATGATGCAAAAGTAAAAATTTATACGTGATTGAAAAAAAATAGATTTCTAATGAAAATAATTTTTTACTTTTTATAAGGTATTGACTCCAAAAAACAAAAAACAAATGAAAGAGAGAGTTGAAATTTCAACCAATAAAATCTGGATCTATTTACAAAAAAATTAATTATTGCAATACTAGATTACATGTTATTATTATTTCTTTTCAAAATTATAACAAGATTCTCTGTTCTATAAATCACATTATCTTTTTAAAAATTTTTGATTAGTAAGTATTTTATTCATTTATATAGAGAGTATTATATATATATATACAGAAATATAGATATTTTAATAAAATTGATTTTGCAATTGAAAAAATATATAAAATATAAATTAAGATATGCTGAAATTTCAATTACATTTTTTTAATATAAAAAGTTTTATAAAACAAATTTTCTCAAAAATTACTTGAAAATTAAAGCAATGCATTTTATTTTTTTAATATTTGAAAAAACTCATAATCATCAATTTGAAAAGATATCATTTGACTTTGTTCACTTAGAAGTCCAAACTCATAAGAAGATTTGTTGCAATAATTACCTGAATGAGCAAACAAACCTAGGTCATAACCACTTCCAAAACAAGGGCCTTGATTTGAATAGTCATCCATACAAGTATATTTACATTTGCACTGGTTCCCATAATGTCGTCAGAATTAATTTTAAAAAAAATCTACCCTGTGCTTCAGCACAATAACGATAATTTCTATTAAGAGTTTTCCATTCAATGGACTGTATCCACCAATAATTTTGTTAGTATCTTTGAAACGTATAGCAACAATGGTTGGCCCTTTGTTATCACATAAACGGTGAAAATCACTAGCAGTCTCGGTTACCACGCAATAATAGATTAAATTCAAATGGATGATTTTTTTGATTATCTTGTTCTTTAATCCATTGGATAATTTTATCGATTTGATTTCGGGAAAGAATTGTTGATATTGAATTGTACGAATTACGAATGGGGTGAAGTGACGCTTGTTGTTCTTCACTTCCAGGTACCAAATAATGATGCAATAAATCTTTGAAAAGCTTTTTTGGTAATATCTCCGAGTATGGCAACACTTTGTTATAGATATCTACAGAGTTTATATTAAAGAAACGAATTAACGGTATACAATTTTTGAGCGTAGTGCTGACTTTATTAAATTCGTTTTGTGACCATTGATCCACTGGTACCGATAAATCGACATTGCCAGAAGTTGATGTTCGAGCGATTCCCCACTCAATAACCTTTTCCCAAATTTTAATTTCTTTAAGATTTAAATCATCTCGTTTAAGCAAAGTGATGATTGCTGTTTCTTGAATACTTGCGAAATCGTTTGATTGAAAAATGCAGCCGGATTTTTACACGTGATCTCTATACAGAATTCTTGGAGTTTGACAAAGGAATTATGTTGAAAAGCGGTTTGATTTATCAAAGCAAAATTTTCAACATAGATTCAGAATGTAGCGCCAAAAGATATTCTTGAATATATGCAATCAAATCTTCAAGAATCAATTCATCAGCAACGACCAATAAATCCAAAAGAGTTGGTACACCATGATCTGACAAATCGATCTTACCACTGTACATATATCTTATATAAATGTATGACCATAGAAATTAGTTGCGATTTAATAAATTTAATACGCCATCATTAAAGATTATCTTAATAAGAGTTCAAAAATACGCGGTTCAATGTTTGGTCTCTTAAAGACGATCAGTTTGTTAGGCTCTCGTTTTACCCACGCATCAAAAAGAGCAATAGCAAAATATTCCGATTGTGCCACTAGTATTGATGAATACGCAGTAAAAGTTCGCTCAGCATTTCGAATATCTCCAACAATGATCGAAATATCGCAATATTTGACATTTTCGCCAATTTATTAGAGTGTGAAGTCAATAAGAAGTCAGTCTTCATTGTAAATTTTTTTATGTTATCAAATTAATTGTCTTTTGTTTAATAACGAAAAACGTAAATTTAATGTTAACGTTAACGTACGCATGTAGATTATATACTTATATGTACAAAATCTATATCAAAAGCATACAAATAAACATCGAGCTATCGTCGTTAATAATGAGAAAAACTGGGTTGAATTTGGACGGTTAATTTTTTACCTTTCTATGTCAATACCAATATCGAACCTTACCAACATTTACTGATATTATTGATAAAAACAAAAATTTTAACCAATTAACACTACTTATGTAGCGTTTACATTTATTTCTATATGGCCAATTCTTTTATTAGTTTATCATAATAAATTTAAAAATTCTTTCAACATAGTACACGTACTCATTTTTTTGAAAATTATTTACATGTATTTATTTATTTCCATCTTTACCTGCATTTTATAAATGCTGTGTCCTTTTTTTTTTGAAATGAAGACAAAACAAATGAGAAAGTTAACCTCTGTGCATGTGTAGCTTATTGTGCATATTATGTGTTTGAATTTTGTTTTAATAAAAGAATTCAGTTCCCAATAATCGTCATTTTTGATAGATCGGATAAATTCTTTAAAGTCCTCAGCATTTGGTCTGTTTCTGGGATAGGATTCCAACATTTTTCAAATAATAAATAAAAAATTAGCACCATCTGGGAATAATATTTGGTATCGTAGGTCGTATTCCTTTATAGATGTCTATTACGAGATGTATATCATGACTTCGTTCACCAAATGGTTGTTCACCTGTTGCAATTTCGTACATGACCATTCCAAGGCTATAGACATCTGCTGCGTTGATGTATGGCTTTCGATTTAGCACTTATGGACTCATATAAGGAAGTACTCCGCAAATTTCTTGGTTAGATTTTTCTATATCTGCTTGAATGTTAAATCCAAAATCAGCAATTTGAGGAATTAAATGCATTAATAATATATTTCCAGGATGAAAGTCACGTTGTACAAACTTTTCTCTGTGAATTTTTGTTATAAGATAAATATTCTAATTTTTTCATTCCAAGTTAATTTTCGTCGTTAGAATTAATATATTTGCGAAGGTCGCCATCTCTTGCATAAGTTATCACTACCGAATATTCATTTTTTAGTTATTCCATAATAAGTAATCTTACTAGTAAGAAAAGTTGCAGTTGCATCTACATGTGTTTTGAAAAATTTGATTGTATCGGAAACAAAAAGTAATTTTCACTTTAGCAAATGTTTATTTTACCTTATGTATAAACTCTATAGTAATTTACTCTGAATTGTGTAATGATTCAACACAACTTCAATTCCCTCATTAAATTTATTTTCTTCATGATCCCACATGGAAGGATAATCATCATAATTAATTGGTCCATCCAACCAGGTTGCTTGATAAATTGACCCAAAACTCTTTTTGCAAGATATTCAATGTTGGTAAATCTTTTGAAAGGAATCCATTTGAATATATTTTATAAAAATAATTAATTTTGTTGCATTCTTTTATTAGTTTGTTAATATCTCCGCTAGACAATTCATCTTTATAAATTTGTTTGAGATATAAAAACAGTCATAACAGTCCTCATTTTCTGACAACGAGTACATTTACTCCAATTATGAATATTGCGAACTAAACACTCATCGCAATAATCGATGTATCCATTATCCTTTTGAAAATAGCAACATTATTAGAATGAAGTGTATTTGATTCCATCTTTGATTTCAGTGGATAAAATGCTGAAATAATAGAAAATAATCGAAAGATCATTGTTGTCGTTATATAGTTACATATGGTTTGTATGTAACGGTAAGGATTCAAATTCTATGTGCAAACATTTATTACATGTATGCAGTTTTTTATGATTATTGTTTGTGTAAAAAACGACATACTAATACATGTATATGGATTTTTTAAATAAGTATTTATATGAATTTATTTTTGAATTCACAAAAGCAATGATAAATTATTCATTTATTTCTTTCATAAAATGAAAGAAATTGCAATTGTTTTTCGTTAATATCAGTGATCTTTGTCCTCGATTTCGTGTGTTATATTATTATCGAAATCTGGTTTTTAATCACCAAAGATGAAAATTAATATTAAATGTAATATATCTTCCTTTGGCGCATACTATGTTTGATATTTTTAAATTTATAGGAAATTTCATAATAATTTAAAAGCAAACATTCGACTGGCATAAAACTGCATTTGTTTATATTCTTAGGAATGCTTTTTTTGTTGGTGGACTGTTTTCTGGAATATTCTTCTTCAATAAAAAATTTGTACAATCCGGAGGTGCATGTACATGTATTAACATTCGACTTTTGTACACGAAAAATAGCTATTTTAAATATTTGTCGAATGTGCCAAAAAGACATCCCATTCACTCGGGATTTTGTTGTCGGGAATATGAATTGTTGGGATGTCGGACAAAATTAGAACGAATTAGACACATTGTAAAATTAGCAAAATAATAAATAAATACGACATTATATTTTTCATTATTAACATAATAGCCTTTTGGATGATAATAAAACTTGTTTGTCATCATGTATACTAAAATTTTGCAATGAATGGATATTTCATAAGTTTCGAATTTATAAATTTTTTCGAAAGTTCATGCGTGAAATTAGAACGGGAATTATCTGTAATATAATATCAAATCTTGATAACGAATGCTAATGATAAAAAATGCTCGTTAGAGCCTATTCTATTTATTTAAATTTGGTACTGTAATTTACAAAATATCAAATCATCAAGGTGAATTTATTTATATACTCGCGAAATAACGCGCATGAGTGTAATTTTGAAATTTCGGCCTGAATTAAATATAATATGGGCAGCGAGTATACGGTAGGTGATATTGATTATTTTTAAAAAATTTATTTTAAGAATCTTATAAATAATCATTTGTGCTTATTACATTTAAATTTTATTATGCAGTTGTATTTAACATGACGAATATGTCTAGTACATGTACATACATGAGATGATATTAAAGTTTAGCGTTTGTGT
The DNA here is from genome assembly GCA_910591765.1 of Ambispora leptoticha. NCBI lineage: Eukaryota > Fungi > Glomeromycota > Glomeromycetes > Archaeosporales > Ambisporaceae > Ambispora > Ambispora leptoticha. The sequence continues at coordinate 164 of CAJVPS010002449.1, read as the reverse complement.
TTCAAACTGATTAGCGTTAAACATTATTATTATTATTATTATAGTATTTATCCACATAAAAAAGTAAATAACAAACTTATAATGAAGACTGACTTCTTATTGACTTCACACTCCAATAAGTTGGCAAAGTTTTATGAAAATGCCAAATATTGCGATATTTCGAT
>CAJVPS010002448.1:0-12325 GCA_910591765.1 Ambispora leptoticha | reverse complement strand
TTTGTATTAACTTTACAATTAGAGCAACTCTCAGAAAAAATCTGAAAAATCTGAAAAAAATATATATTAAATTATAGTTAATAAATTTTATTTTAATATAAAAATAAAAATTATTTCTTAATAAATTATAATTTTTAATATAGAGAAAATTTTAATTTTCACTATGTTTTATTAATAAATTTAGTCTCTGAGTCATTACTTTTGGTCATCACTATATATATTAAGTTTATATATTTTTTTATACTTAATTTTAACTAAAAAATCAAAATAAATTTTTTTTAAAAATAGCTTATTTTTATATTTTTATTATTTTAACTTGATTATTTTAGTTTAGTACTTTATTTATAAATTTTCAAAAGCTTTTTCAAAAATAATATTACTAAAATATAATATTATAAAATTCAAGAATAATAAAAAAAGAAATTTATTATTTATATTTAAAAAATATATATATTAATATTAGTTAATAAAATAGCTAGAAATAATTCTAGAATATATAAATTATTCTATTATTTCTAAATGTATTATTTAAAAGAAAAGTTTTATTTATTATAAAAATATCATTCAATAAAATACAAATATAAAATTAATAAAAATATATAAAAATTCTATAAGAAATATAACATGAAAAGTTTTATAAAAAAATGCTAATGTTTTTAATATTAATTAGATATATGACTTAATAATCTAGAAAATATTCAAAAAAAGTCTAAAAAATATATTAAATATTTTAATTAATAAAATTTTAATTTCAATATTTTTATTATTAGAGAATTCTGATTTAATAAAAAAGAGCTTACGCAAATTTTTATTCAGCCTGAGAGAAATTAAATATATTGTTCAAAAATAAAGGTTTCTTATTTTGGAAGTTTCTTATTTTCGGTCATATATGATTTATGAATAGTGAATCACGATAGATCACAGAAGAAACGCAACACAAAGTTTTCTAATATTGATTAAATATACCTGGTTTCTATCTTAAAAAAGCCTAAAAAATATATTAACTACATAAACATTTTTTAATTGGTGAATTCTAACGCCAAATATTTTTTTATCAGGAAATCCTGAAGAGGATTGATTTAATAAAAGATGTACTTCTATTTACATATCAAATTCATTTAGTTTATTAGATCCTGAAATACCAAATTAATGCTAGTAAAAAAATAGTTGGATTATTTTTACTAATATTAATTTGGTATTTTGGAATTTAATAACTAAATAAATTTGATTCCAATTAGGAAAAATTGGTATGTAAATAGACTAACCATTCGATTCATCTAACTATGGCTAATCGAATGTGACTGATATGTTGGTACAAAAATTGCGCAACTTTTTTTACACAGATTGGATACCGTGTCTCAAAAATAAGAAACCGATCACCATTCCAAATTCATAAGTCGAATACAAGAAACTTCCCCTTTCGAACTGCCGGATGATCGGTTTCTTATTTTCGGTAATTTTAATATAAATACAATCATTTATAATTCATAATCACAGATAATAATCAGTCTGGAAAGCAAATTCAACACAAAAAATGACAAACGAATGTCGGGCAGGCAATTTTATATATGGTCTAACCTCAGATTTTAACGCTGAGTATAACCTTAATCTTAAAAATCAATTCTTAATGATTTTCCAGATGGAGATATCGCACGGACACTAAACTGGTTGTTTTGCTTGCTTCATAACGATAATCCGTGACAATACACAAATATATAAATACAGAATTAATTCTAAAAAGACATGAATCAAGTACACCATTACATTAAAAATTAAACAATTAAGTTTTTGGAATGTGTCTCAAGTTCTATTTCATATTGTTGATCAATGCCAAGATACCCATCACTTATTAAAAAGATCCTGTACTTATCTTCTGTATGAGGTGCGGTAAACTTTATGCGCGCTGTAACATTATCATCAAATTTTCTTCTATCATTTGTTCTAGTTTCATTTCGTATAGAGACACGTTTCAGAGCGATCAATTCGTCGGTCGCTATATCTCCCAAGACGATCCACCAAGTTTCATATTGTGGCTTTGGGAATCGAGGAGAATGTATCCTTCCATCCGGACTCAAATTGGGTTTTAATCTATTCATATTAATTTCTAGAGTGTATTCTTCTCCGGCATTTAGTATTTTCGGCGATCCTTGGATTTTGTATTCAAAATTCATGATGGGAATATTCTTTACAACCTTGGAGATCTTTGTAACATTAAAGCGAAAAGACTTAGTTATATATCAGAACAAAGTTTCAGGATTCATTACTATAATTTAATTTATACCTTTTTTATATCGGAGGTATCTAGCCCTTGAACGTTATTAAAGTACTCTATTAATTGTGAATCCGAAGAATCCGCTAATTGTGCTAGACTTACGATTCCCTATATAGATTAAAAATGATAATGTGTGGAATAAGCCATATCTTAAATGTTGAGAATTAATTCATTATTATACATGAATTCTTACTTGTTTAACTAAAGATTCCACATGGTGTTGTTCTATTCCAGGCAAGGTTAAAAGAGCGGATTCATCAGGCCAACGAGCTTGCTTTATGGATTGCACAAGATTCATAATATGAAGACTTGTCGTTAGCATGCCTTGCTCTGCAGCAACATCAATCATTGCCTATTTTAATGTCAAAGAAAAAACAGAAAAATTAAGTTCTCACTTAAAAGAATAAAAGGAATAACAATCACAATTCTACCTGTAGAATACGTATTGATTGATCCAAAACCGACAATGTATCAGTAAAATAATCAGAAATAGGCAATTTAGATCTGGTAAAATGTGCTTGGATAAGCAAAAATGTCTTAGCATTAGGATTATCATAAGGCTTATTAGCTCCTATAGGCCAACGAACATCTTTTTCCAGTTCACGATTATGAATATCTTCATTGTGTCGAACTGGAATCTCGGCATATTCTTCTGCATCGCTTAAAATAGTTAAGAGATCCCGAAGCGAGGATCCACTTTTAATTTGATCTCGAAAAAGTCTCATGGTTTTGTGTTGGAGATAATAAAAGGAGGCGGATTTACCGAGAGATGTAGGCATTAATTCCATATCGTCAATTATTTCAATACAACCAGACAGTGCAAGTTCTTCAAGAGCATTTTCAATCATTTCAGAGAGATATGTATTGATGGTGTCGTGAGTGGTATCTTCCAATTGATAATAAGAAGGATTTTGCTGGAGTCTCCTAAAAAAGTAAGTCCAAGTGAGATATTCCATAACAGCTTCTTTCGACTTTATTGTTCCCGCAACTATTTCAGCGTTGAGATGATCGGGTAAATGGTGATGTAGACTCGATTCGACAGGGAAAGGCTCATGAAGAAATTTCTTATAGAAGTTTTTTTTGACGTCATGGACAAATATTCTTGCAATTCCTGACGTATCATATTGAGGTCGACCTTAACGAAAAAAGACGGATAAATTAGATTATAAGAAGATATTATGTTGATATATCTACGCATATTGTATACCTGCTCTTCCCATCATTTGTAGTACATCAGTAATTGGAAAATCTACATAGCCCCTTAATTTAGCATCGTAAAATTCAGTTCCCTTTATTACTACTAAATGCGCGGGTAAGTTGACTCCCCATGCTAATGTGCTAGTCGCGATTAGAACTTGAATTTTAAGATTTAAAAACAATTCTTCGACAATTTTTCTATCTGACTCGGTGAGTCCAGCATGATGTAAACCTATGCCAAATGCAAGAGACATCTTTAAACTGTGGTCTTTAATTTGTGAGAGAATCATTTGTGATTCTTCTTCTTCCGAAATATGAAGGAAACTGAGTGGCGGAGCTTCCATATTACAATACGCTATAAGATCTTGAGCAGTAAGCCGAGTTTGTCGCCGTGAAGAAACAAAGACGATCACTGGCTTGTCTGGTGAATGCGTTTTAATAGCGGCATATGTAGGTTTATTCATGGTTGCCATACGGGGACAATAATGTTTCCCGGGAAAACCATCGATATAAATTTCGAGTGGAACAGGACGCACAGAATGCCGGAAATTGAAGAGACCAACCTCCTCAATACCTAACCAGTCTGCTAAATCATGTGCATTTGCTAGTGCAGTTGACAGTCCCACAATTCGTACCTTTTCGTCTGTCTGTGATCCTATGTAATTCATGCGAGATACAATAACCTCAAGAATTGGGCCACGATCTCCTCCAAGCAAATGAATTTCATCAATGATTACCAGAGAGACCTCTTGTACATAGCTCCTATTCTGCCAATTTCTACTAATACCATCCCACTTTTCTGGAGTTGTAATTATAATATCAGCTTTTTTCAAGGTTTGGATATCTGGTGTAACATCACCCGTCAGTTCAACCAAAGTTCTTCCCATAGGACCTGTTAATCTTGTTCGCCAATCGTCAACACGCTCACGCACAAGGGCTTTTAACGGAGCTATGTAAACTACTTTTGACTTGGGCTTTTCCTTAAAGGCCCACCTGAAAATAAGAAATGAAAATTAACGCGAATATACAGATAAGTTTTTATGGATTTAAAAAGCTTACCACATAGCTAACTCTGCTGCCACAGTTTTTCCCGAACCAGTTGGCGCACCAATAAGTGCATTATGTGAAGTATTATAAAGTGTATGAAAAATTTGTGTCTGAATTGGATTAAAATGGGAAAATCTCTTGCCACATATTTCTTCTAAAATTTCATCATGAAGAGCGGTTATTGGCAAAGGTTGTAAATCCAGCAAATCTGTATATCTTGGATATTTCTCCGGTAGTATCAAGTGCTTAAATGAAATTGGGACCCTTTTCTCTGCACCAAGCCAGCGATCAGAAACAGCATAAATATAAATTTGTGCAGGTAAAGGTTCCTGAACGGGAATTGTGAACCCAATCTTTTGAGTTTCGCCAAGTTGCTTACGACCAAGCAAAAAATATTCTGAATGATAAATCTCGACATCATTCGAATCAATAACCAATATCCACCACGGTTCAACAGGGCCATGAACACGATCATTCCAAACAAAATCCGGGGTTATATAAAGAGTAATACGCAACACATTACTCGTAATAGGAGCAATCTCCGGTTCTATATTAAGCATCGGAAATTGATCCACACATTTGGCAATTATAGTGCCCATGCGCACATGATGAACTAATTGTCCAAGTTCAGTTGGATCCATGTCTCTTAATTCTTCTATAGAAGCTTGGTGCGGATGAGCTTTTAGTTTTGAAATGATATCAACAGGAAGCCCGAATTGAGCAAGAGGATGTTCATCCATCCACATTTTTTTGTCGATAGCCTTACATAAATCAAGTAGCTCAAAGGTGACATTACTCCAGTTACGATTGAGAGCAATTTCAAATAAGGCACGCACAATGCGTTTGGCATTTTGGATAACATATGATGAATCTGATACTAATGCGAAATCTTCAAGAGGCAGCTTTGATAAATAAGACTGCATGAGGATATTGACTTTACCAGCAGTTGTATCTAAGGTTTGCTAAAGCATATAAAACACACCAAATTATTAAATAGGCTTTTAATATGTAAATTTAGTAATTAATATCACCAAAAGCATTACTAATAATCACCTTTATCTTGTATCCTCGCTTTTCTTCCAACATTTTCAGTTCTTTATATTCATTCTCTCTCGATTTAATATTTGCAAACTCACTGCTCAAACTTATCATAGCCAAAACATCTGCTGTATCCATTTGTTGTTTCATTTCCCGATTAAATATTTCAATGCTCGAATGCCCAATATAATAATTAGAAGCTATACGTCCCAAATCTTTAGCATTAAGAAAACCATTTTTCTCATCAAATTTTATCATTTGATTTTGATAAAGTTTTTTTGCTGCGATAATCACTAATTCCCTGCGGCGTTGTAAAAGCTCCGGATCATTTATTGGTGTTTCATGATCCATACCATAGACCAATGGATTTTTTTTCATACGCACAAATAAATATGTGTAGCCTAGCCACGCGATAGCTTCATCGACACTAGTTACAGTGCCTAAAGAGATCTCTGCATTGAGATTATCTACCATGCTCATAATAAACCTTGAAAAGGGAAATGTACATTAATAATAATTCAAATGATATATGAAAATGCTAAACTTACTTTGATTCGATAGCATGTTGTTGAGTCATTGCTGATACGTAATGAGATAATTTATCTTGTGTTGTCAAAATATATCCAACACCATGACTCTCATACTATGGAAACACGGTGAGTAAAAAACGATAAGTTGTAAGAAATTATACTAACAAGATATTTTATCCATATTAATTCAAACCTGCGGACGACCAGCTCTACCAAAAATTTGTAATACATCGAGAATAGACAAATCAACAAAATTTCCCCTTGATGCGTCATAAATTTGAGTACCCTTGATAACTACCGCGTAAGCAGGTAAATTTACACCCCAAGCCAATGTAGCAGTACAGCATAAAACCTATATATTATAGATAGGAAATTAAATAAAGTTAATTGCAAACTTAAAGATTTTTTAATAGTCATACCTTAAGGACTCCCTCGGCAAACATGTTTTCTGTTAAGACCCTATCTTGTCGGAGCATTCCTGCATGATGGATGCCAAAAGCATTCGAAAACAATTCATTCAATTCGCGATTCCTCGATTTAGCGACCTCTTTTTTAAATTGCTCAAACCTATGATGCTCTTTATTGTCAAACAGGTCTAAATTTTGGGTATTGAAATTTTTTAGCTTTAATGATTCTAAGAAAGTGAATTTGTTCTCAGTTAATTATACCTATATGTCCTTCTGTAGTAGCCATTTCACGTAGCATTTGGGCTGTTTTGACTGTATCTTTACGCGCATGTACAAAGACCATGACTTGATGTCCAGCTTTCACGAGACCAAGTACCTTTGAATTACAACTTAATAAGCTAAAAGTTTCTTATTTTAATCGCCGTCATGAAATAAATAATCTCACCTTCTCCCAGCATACTCGATTTAGATTGTTATTTGATGTTGTGGTGCCAGCTTTACCTTTCACACCTATAAAGTGCTGTGCAAGCGGCACTGGACGATATCCAGCATCAAAATAATATAATCCACGCATTACATTGACTCTATAAACAAGGAATGGTTAATCAAACTACATTTTTTGATTTGGTGACAAAAATTAAAAAGCAACATACCCCAAGAAACGTGCTACGTCTACATAATTTGGCAATGTAGCGGATAATCCTATAACACGAATCATAGTCTGACTGGATTCAACCTTTAATAAAAAAATGTTAATAATTCACATTAAAGGTAATTTTTCTTGGTATCTAATCAAAATTACCTGTCTTGCGGTACGAGCAACGATGCTTTCAAGAACTGCTCCACGATCATCATGAAGTAAATGAACTTCATCAATGATAAGTAATTTCACTTTCTATAAAAAAAATAGAACGTAAAGCAAAAGTTCAGAATAATATAAAGAATATCCAATCCAAAATATTACCTGCGCAAGTTCAATATCGCCAGTACTTTTACGTGTAACCACATCCCACTTTTCTGGGGTCGTGACTAAGATCTGGGTATTTGAAATTTCCGCTTTAGTCAATTGCATATCACCTATATTTATTATTTTGTTATTGTTGTTTTTATTGTTATTACTATAATTCAAATTACAGTCGATTCCCTCTAACTGCACGTTCTCTTAAGTGCAGGTACTATATTAATTCTCCATTAAGTGCAGATTTTGAAAAATCTTTTTTTTTTAGTCACAAGTATAGCTCTATAAGTCCTCTCTAAGTGTTGTTTCTCTATAAATGCAATAGTTTGTCTTTTTTTTTTTTACTAAACAGTCCCATCGAAATGCACTTGGAGGGAGTCGACTATAGCATGAAAAAGATAATTTATAATGAAACAACAAATACCTGTTAATTCCCTAACTTGAATGTTTAGCCAAGCCAATCGACTACCCATCTTCTTGACAATCTCGGCAGCTAATGCTTTCATAGGCGCCACATAAACAATTTTAAATTCATTTTTAGCTATTACGAATTTCTGAGGTTCTGATGATTTTGAAGGGGTAGGAAGACAATATTGCGAGAGTGTGTGCAATATGGCTAACAGTGCTATGTCAGTTTTACCCTTTAAATAAAAAAAATTTTTAGATGATAAAATTTAATGAATAATTAACATTTTTAAAATATTAATTGAATAGTAACTACTCACAGCTCCGGTAGGTGCACATATCAGCATGTTTTCATTAGATTCATAAGCACAAGGATAAACAATTGATTGTATACGATTCAAAGATCTGTAGGCCTAATTATGAACCATATTGTCAAATAAATTTTTCTTAAGGGGTTAGAATCCAAAATATTATTAAGAGCTTCACCTTAAATGTCCCTTTACACAAATTGTCCATGTCTTCCAAGAGGATCAATTTTTCGTCTCGAGTAGGCGGAGATTTTTTGGTGAGTGGTATTATTATTTCCTCATAATTCTGTGATAGAAAATCATGAATTTAATAACTTTTAAATCAATTTTTAATAGAATTCTATTGATTCTCTTACAGATTCTTCAAATCGCTGTGTGCCGACGGGCACAGAAAATCGTGTTCCATATATAGATAAGACATTGCCTGAATGCGATGTTGAATAAACATGCGGCAATTTCTGTTCATTAACCCCTTTCTATATAAACATTTTAAAGAGCCAATGTATCTTAGTGATTATCCATAGAAAATTGTCAAATGTTTATTAAATATATTTACATATTGCGGAACCATTTGAGCTGCCGCAGCGGCGGCGCGTAATTGATCTTCTCTTTTTCGCCGCAGCTCTTCTGGATTGAATCCTAATATGCTTGCAGATATTGCATCTTCTTCCTCTAAAATCACATTTTTTTGTAGAAACATAATTATATATCTTAATTATCGAAAGAATTGGAAAACCTAGTGAGCATCATGATAGATACCAGATGTTTTTTGCTTTGATTTCTTTTGTTCTTTTCTTAATTGTTTCATTTCTCGTATTTCAGCTTCAGATTGAACCAAAATTTGCGTACCATAATGTGGACGTCTTGGTTCATTTAAGAGAGGTTGAGTTTGGGTTAACAAAGTGCCTTGAGCCTTCTACGATAATAAATAATTTATATTATTTAGAGGTATCAGAAAGATTTACTTAAATTGAAGAGCATATACCATATCATTCAGCTTGTTATATTTTGATTGATTTCGAATATTTTCCAAGATTTTGGTGCGATTGCACAATAATGTGCTCACAAGTTCAACATTATCATATCCAATTAAATCAACCAACGAATTCTCAATATCTTTGTCTTTTGGTGAAGGACGGATAGAAAGTTACAAATTAAGATATCTCTACTGAACAAAGTAGATAGAACCAAAAAGAATGTCTATTTTCGCTCACCCTCTTTTTCAGAACGTAGAATGGTAAAGATGTTTGTGCACAACTTATCCGGTTCAATTGCAAATTTTTTGTCACGACTCATCTCTGTATGCAATTTACACTGACTCCATGAATTTTTTAATTTATATTTTTTAATATATTATATTGAAATTTTTTCCTTTTAAAAATCAATTTCCCAAAATTGTATAAAAATTGATATGTACTATAATAACCAATCTCTATCAAATGCTTCTTTTCCAGAAATCATCTCTTGCGCGTATAAATAGTTAGACTCATAATTTTCTTCATCAATAGCATCATTGTCTGAAAAATCATCATAATAAAACGATGTCGGGAGACTATTATATTCTATATCATTTCCAAATTCTCCTTGATCAGATACTGTTTGCTCGGCTATAAAAATAGACCAACCACAAAAAATTAATCAAAGTTTCTTGAGAAGAAAGCAAACTCTTGATCAAACAAGTACATACACTCAGAGACACTAAAAGCCCGATGAAATATTCGGATTACATAAAAAGTTAGTAATGATGAATTTATCGAAAATAGAGAAATTAAAAATATTCTACCTTTTGTTTTGTTGCAAAAATTCAGAAAATCTTGCAAGAGTTTCCTGCCATTCTTGGTGAGCTCTATCTAAATTCTGTAACATAGTGCTGGCAAAATCAACAGTTACCGACTTCCCTTTTCCCTTTCCTTTACTGCTCGAATTGGCATTTCTCAAAACATCAGAAAGGCGTACGACAGTAATTGAATCGTCAACTAACATTGTTTGAACTTGTCAAGAGAGAAAAAATTTACACGATTTGTGGCTTTGATCAAGCCAATTTTTTACTGTGGCCATCTAAGACACTAGATCACGTTTCCTTGATGATGACCTGACTTAGGGCTCGTCTAAAGCGGGGGCAATAATGATTGGTTAGAACATACGAACGATGATTAGCCAGAAAATGTATAGTGTGGCAATGTAATGTTAATACTACAAGGTAAGAATTTTTGTATGAATTTAAGAGTTTCATTTATCGTTACAAATACATGTAATATGATAAATTTTTATAAGAGACTATTAATAATAAAATATCAAAATATATATTTAATAATTTTTAAAATAAAGAATAATATTTAATAAGTGCTCTCAATTTTGTGCTTGTCTATCATTGAAAAATATTATCAAGTCAATAGATCATCTTATTTAAATTCTTATAATTCTAAAAATTCAAGTTATTTAAAGATGTAAATATCAGAAGTCAGATATTACACTTGTATATCACTTATTCACTTAGTCTTTTACTTTTGCTTGACTCCTATTCTTGTTCTTGTTTATATTTACTTATCTTTTACTTTTTATTATATTTATTAGTAAGTGATATAGTATTAATGAAACAGATAAAAAGAATAATAATCTAGCTATCAATTAGATTATATATATATATAGTTATAAAGTAACTGTAAAAAATAATATTATAATTGTAAAAAATAATAATGAGAATAATAATAATAATAATTGATAATAATAAATTTTAATATATATTTATTAAAGTATTAAATATAAAAATAAATTTTTTCTTGATAGAATTATATATATTATTTTTACCTAATAATAATAGTATATATATAAATATATATTGAAATTTAAAAAGAAAATTATAATAATAAAATAATTATTAATCAAATACTATTATTACTATCTATATTTATAAGTATATATTATAAGCCAAAGTATTATATATTAATTTTATTTAAATTATTATAAGTATGAGAAATAATAATTAATTATATTAAGAAAACAAATAATAAATTTATCAAAAATGATAATAAGATAGAAAATTTGAGAAAAAATTTGAAAAAACTATTTTTTCTCTTACAAATTATATTATTAAACTATTATATTATATTATTATTAATAATAATAATAATCAATATATAATTCAAAAATATAATAATATAGAAGTTCACAATGTGAAATAATTTTTTAATATATAAGAGATTAACTCTAAATTTATATAAGAAATTGAAAATAAGATTTTAAAGCTGGATATTTATTTATATCATCTTAATTATAATTAAAATACTATATACAAATTAAGTCAGAAAAATATATAAAGATAATATAATTAAAGAAAATATTATTATATCATATTTAAAAATATTATCTCAATTAATTGTAACTTACAATAGCCAATCAGATAATTATAATTAATTGTAACAGCTAATTAAAGAATTATGATCAAGTTATAATATTATTTTTAATTATATTATTATATATTTTACAAAAAACTTTACAAGAAATAAAATATGTTTAATATATATATAAAAAATATATGAATATATAATTTAAACTTTATATTATAAATTATTTAATTATCTAATAATAATTTTATATGATAAATTATTAATTAAGTTATTTATTAATAATTATTCTTATTTTATTTATATAAGCTGCTTTGTAATATATGAAGACTATTTATATATTTAGCTAGAAAAAGAAAAATAATTAGTTTTATATTTATAATAAGAATAATATAATATTAATATTATCTTTATTTTGAAGTTATTTAATAAATAGATTAAATAAACTATTATATTAGATAATAAAATCATAAAAATTAGTTTACTAAAAGAGTTTATTAATATTTTTAATAATCTTATTATAAATATATTCAAAATATAAAATATTATTAATACATCTTTTATTATTTCTATAATTCTAAGTTTTTTTTTAATCAAAATAATATTTATTATTAAAAAATTGATATTAATAAAGAAGTATAAGTAATATAATTAAAAATTATTATATATAAAAATTTTAAAAAAATACTTACTTATTCTATATTATAAGTATGATCAGAATTTAAATAAAAATTATTATCACTTTGTAAGATTATTTTATTAATAGTTATAAATAAGATAAAATATAATATAAATAGTTTTAATTTTATAACTTATAAT
>CAJVPS010002447.1:0-12325 GCA_910591765.1 Ambispora leptoticha | reverse complement strand
ATTAAAAAATACAATTTTATATAATTATTTTTATATATAATAATAATAATTAAAAGTAATATATAACAATTAAATTTATTAATAAAGTTTAATAAAATTAAAATTTCTTTCTATATAAGCTAAAAATAATAAATTAGAAAATCTTATTTCAAATTTTTAAATATATATTTGATTTCATAATTTTGAATTTGAAACTATAAAATTATAGAATTTTATATAATAAACTAACTATAACAATTTTAATATCACAACTCAAAGTTTGGAACTAATCAAATCACAAACTTTTGTGTAATAAATTATAAAATATTTGCATTAACTTTCTAACAGTCAGAGCTACAAGTTAATGCTTCAATTTCGTCATCATTTACTAATATTAATAAACTATATTACTAATAACTTTTTTATATCTTAAATTGGAAAAATCTAATAGTTAGTTGCTATCTTTAGCTGTCAAATTTAGTTTTGAAAATAGGATTAACTTGAAATTTTCAATTTTTATTATAGAATTTTTGATCGGGCGATACTTTCTTAGTATTTAAATTTATCAAAGGGTGTAATTTCGCGAAATAGATGTTTAAATTATTATGCCCGCTTTTCTTTGCAAACATATGGTCCTTTTTAAATAATTCTCTTTTCCTACAAACTCAACGTTGACTTTGAATTTGTCATATTTTTTAACGGTTGTAAAGGGAGACTAAGCAATTGTTAATTTATTTGCTTTTTACCCATTTTCACATACACAATTTTATTAATATTGTGCTTGTTGATTTTCCTTAGTTTAATTCGGACATGCGAGATTTTTGAGATCATAATGTGCATGCATCTCATTGCTGACAAAAAAAGACGTTCGGACGCAAAAGTTGAAACACTTTAAGAGAGAATACAACAGTGGCGTTTAAATGTTATTAGAGAGTATCTCTTAAACGTATTATGCGTTCATGGCATCATGTCCTGATACCTAAAGAAAGATGTGTAGCCTCCAATTGGACAACCAACTAAGCAAAGCTTTTGATTTTAATTTACCTTATAAGGTTATTCTAGGAAATATGAAATCTGAAATCATGAGTTTATCCTGTATGTTCGTCTCCTGTTTCACCATTTTGTTCGCTCATTTGGTCTGCCTCAACCGGTTTCAGCCGCTTTGAAATATCTCATGGATGGTGCATCTGTTAGAATCTCTTGCCAAACACATTCTTTTTTTAGATATATGATTTAATTAATACGCATTCAATTAAAAAAAAGACAATGAAATTTTCCGTTAACGTGAATAATGAAGATAATGTCGTATTGCGTAAATATAAATTCTTATTTGATGATGTGATTTGTTATCTTTAATTGTTTGTTTAAGATTATCAGTTTGCTACACTTATCACAAACATTATCATCCGGAAAATTTTCTTACCGTTACATGAAAATCATGTGTCAAAAAAGGCGCGGAAATATCTAGTACGACGTGATATAAAGATGTGTATTGAACTTAAAAAATGGGCCAGGGTCAAGATAAGTTTTTATTCAACATAGAGAACTATATGCGTAACTTTAATGTTATTTTTTATATTGAAACTGGGTCAGGTCAGGCTTATGAAAATGCTATATTGAAATTAAAAATTATGGTCCAGAGTAAATGTGAGGGCGTTTCTTTGCATTAAAATAGAAAACAAGAAAATTTTCAAAAAGATATCAAAACTTAATTATGTTTTTATATAGAGAATAAAATAGTAAAATGATCCAGAGTCAAAGCAGGTTTGTTTTTATTTAATTGTGTTTGTAAAAAATTGTAAGGGCGCTTCTATTTACATTAGAATAATGAAGAAATTTTCCAATCTATAAGAAGATAAATGTGTTATTATTTATTTTATTGGTTTTAGAATATGCATTATATAAGATTATGAACCTTAAGTATTTCCTAAAGTGCCGATTTGTATTATATAAACAATCGTACGATACGAACTCTAACCTTTAAGCCAGTACTGACCGTTCCAGAGCATATTTAACCCATATGTTGTGCTTTTACTAAAGCATTGTTGTATAGAAAATAGGTAAGCACATTCGAAGCTCATTTACATACATGTATTTGATTTGTTTCATGGCTCATTGTTTATAAAATCCCTGTATAAAAGTTGCACATATGTCATGTAAAGAAGCATCTTTTTTGATAATTAGTTCTCTATCGAAATTTTAAGTTTTCACTGGTTAATTCTATTCTAAAACTTTATGCTTTTCATATCGGATGATCGATTCGTTTACAAATAATTGAAACTTTAATGATATATTCTAATCTTAAATCTACAAAGTATTCTTAATTGGAAAAAACCATTCTGCCAAATCTTTATAGAACGATAGAAAAATATTAATTTCATTTAAGTAAAATTTCTGTAAATAAACGCCACTAGCAATTCAAACCTTATAATTATCAAAAAAAAAATGGTATTTATCCACGGGAGAATGCGGCATTCCCGCAGCGTTTTCCTATAGAGCTTCTCCCTGCATCTTTGGGATTTTACCGCGTAATCCTCAAATCTAATGATAATGTGTAACACTTGCCCCCTAACTCTATAATGATAAGCCGAAGATCTCGGTGTAGTTCCAAGTATTCGGCTTTCGTATTACTACACTTGTGTAAAACCGAATATACATAACAACAAAACTGGGATCAAAAAAATTCTGTTTAGTACATTTTTGGATTTCGTCTTAACAAGTTTGCCTTGTATTCAAGTAGAAAACAAAATCTCATGACTTATTTAGATGCACTATTAGCATTTTTTGTGGGAAAGCGATTAAGTAGTATGCACGAATTTGCGTATGCAAAGTTTAAGATTTACAAAAGAAATTCTTGAAAGAAATCTATACTTATGTACATGTATCGGTATATTATCAGTGTTTGTTAAAATAAAGAATTTAGGATATTAATATTCATTATTTAATGTTATGATCTAAAAATATATTAATGACGTTATTTTTAATCTCTCAGAAATGTACTTGACAAAAATTTTTTAATGATTGGCTTATTTAGTGAGTATTCCCTTATTTGGATTTTAAAACAAACATTTTGCGTTCGATATTTGTTCGACCTCTTAATGAAATAAAGATCTAAGTAAACTTATCATTATTAATACATTTACTTGATATAAAACGTTTTAGAAAATAATTTTCAAAGTTATATTTTATTAAATTTATTTAAAATTAACATTTATCTTTTTTTGTGAATTTTGTAGTACATAGAGTAATAGCCTGAGAAAAAAAAATACTTCTCAAAATATTTTATTTTGCTTTCATTTCGGACTTATCGTTATAATTAATATATTTTTTTTACCGCCGTACCAATCAACAACCAATTGTCAACCGGTACAATGGTCGTCATAAATATTCGTAATTTTAATAAATTGTCAAAATTGCCTGATAATTTAGACACATCTTCTTTATAATCTGTAAATAAAGTTTGCTCAAAATATTTTATAAAATTATTATTAATTACATTTATTATTACACTTTTCTCAGCAAAATTTATTATAAAAAAATTAAGTCAGATCCAACAAAGTTTTGAGCTCATATTATTATCAATGAAGCTGTTCATCATTACAAAAAATATGTTTATAAATTTTGACATAATTCTGACATTATTTCATCAAATAATCAATAAAATATAAATTTAGCTACATTAATAGTTTTTTTCATATCAAAACAAACATATATTTGCAAATTTTCATGTAATTCTATTCATTTTTTATCATATAATTGATAAGCAAATTTAAAAACTCCGAATCTTATAACGACCACTGTATTCGAATAGAGTTTGTAAAATCTGAATATTCGAATTCAATTCGAATGAAATTCAGTTTTTGATCATGGCTTTTAAGGTGGTTTAGAAGTTTCTAATATGCTTGTTATCGTTATTTTTAGTGATTCATGTTGCGTCTTGATTTGTCTAATTGTGTTGGAAATAAGGAACTTTAAACGTTAATGCACGTCGTTTTTTTTAGAGCCACACATACGTATAACGATTATCTCGGTTCGTATGTTTTTACTATCGCTAGCATTTCAAGCATATATTAATTTAAACGCATTTTATAAAGTGAAATCAAAGATAGAAGCGAAAATCCATGATTGTAGTAATGTTACTATTGTCAAAGAAATGGGAGATAAAGATATCGACAACCTAATGCGAATATCTTGCAAAGGCGGTTTTGGGTCAATTTATAAAATAACCTGGTTGGATAGACCATTGGATGAATAGGACAATGAAGAAAATAAATATAAATAATATAGAAGTTGTGTTAAATTCATTACACAATTCAAAGCAAATTACTCCAGAGTTTATACACAAGATAAAGAAATGAATTTTTTTTAAAGTAAAAGTTGCTTTTGATTCTGATAATATAAATACGTGTATTTCAGTAGATTCAGACTGCAGATGATAGTAATAGTACAGAATACATGTAATTAAAATTCACATACTCAATGGTAAGCCCTCTATAAAAGACATATAATTTGTTAATTCCAACTACAAAAATTGCCTTGAAAAATTAGAATATTTAAGGATAATTAGATAATCATTTGGAAAAGTTTTTATCTGGAAATATATTGAAAATGCGTACAACCGTTTTCGATTTCGAACTTAGCTTTCAAATGAATAAAGAAAAGTGATTTGTAGAGTACCTTCTTATATGAGTTCAGAAGTGTAATTAGAAAAGCATACATTAACATTTATAGTTTTGGGATAGTTATATACGAGATTGTAGCAGGTGAACTGCTATTTGCTGAGAGAAATCATAATGAAGGTCTCGTATTAAACATTTATAATAATGTTCCCGGATGGTGCAAATTTATTATTGAAAAATGATGAGATCCTATTCCAGAAAACAGTCCAACTGCTGGGCAACTTCAAAACATTATCTGGAACCTGAATAAGTTGTATTATCGAATATAAATATATTCGAAATTTATATTTCGAATACATTTTTAAAATATATTTACATTCGATATGACCTCGAGTCATGGGAACGAACACGGAGATGGATGAGACAGTCCGAACATTGATGTCCGTGTTTTAATGCCGGTATATCACTTGTTTTTCCTGAGATCAACTTGTCCGTTCGCTGCGGGCACAGAAGTGGACGCGGTCCGGGCTGTTTATGTTCGTCGTGTACAACACTGGTTGTAAACTTAAAATTAGGATACCGAAATATCTTAGATTGCCAAAAGTATTTGGAAACCAAAATATTTTTTAGGGCGCTGAGATATCATACGATGCTGATACCTCTTTATGATGCCAATACATTGGCTGTCATAAAGATTTGGAATTTTTATCAATTATATGATAAAGAATGAATAGAATTATATGAACATTGCAAATATATGTTTTTATGATATGAACAAGTTATTTAAGACATATTGTTATTAAAAATACCATTAAAATTATCCCTTAAACCATCTACAGTGGTGGCGGAAAAAAGTAACAATTCTTTTTGTTTTAGAAATTATGTCACCAGATCTTTTTTTACGTTACAGTAACACTAAAACCAGTTACAGGTATGTTTATTATGTGATTTAAGATGGATAAAAAATATTTTCATCATTATTATCATTATACATGAGTTTTCTCACAAGGAGACATTTTCTTGTCAAGTCATTATGAGAACGTGGATATAGGGAAGTTGCCAAACTTTGAAGGATAACTGGATTTCCTACCAAAATATTATACAGATGGACTGCCAAGCTTGCCAAAACAAATGATCCAAAGCAAGGCCAATGTTCAGGTCATCCAAAAAAACTTAGCCTTGGGCAACAGAAATATCTTGGGCAAATTATGACTAAAAAAAAGTGCAATGAGCAAGAAGATAGTGGAAACTCTCAATAATACTTATTTCAGTTTAAATATAGCACCACGAATAGTTTGGCAAAACCTACAAGAACTTGGATTTAAGGTTTGTATTCCACAAAAGGTTCCTTTTCTCATGAAATTAGTGAAATAACATCAGCTTATCTGGATGAAAAAATATCAAAAAAAAAATGATGGAATACTATAATTTTCTTTGATAAATCCACCTTCCAAATGTTTCAGAATATGATTCAGATTCATTATAAAGCTGGACAATCAGTGCCAACTCAAGAAATCATAAAATATCTATTTAAAGTGCATGTGTGAGGAGCATTCTACATGAAGGGAATTGTTGGATTTAAAACTTTTGTAAAAATTATGAATGGTGAATTATATTATGAAATACTAACTGAAAATTTATTTGAGCAAGCAAATTGAATTCTTGGTGACAAGTGAACATTTTAACAAGATAATGACTCTAAGTAATATGCTAAGCTTACAATCATTTTATTGAATGATCAGTATCCCTATATGCTTGATTGGTTATCATACTTATCAGATCTCAATCCAATTAAGAACTTGTGGTTAATTATAAAAAAAAGGATGGAGAAAAGGGTTAACTTGATGATTTATGAAAAAAATTCATATTACAAGAGGTTTTTATTAGAATAATAAAGGAGAAGTAAGAAAAAATTGATGTGGCATTATGTCAAAAATTAGTATGATCAATATCAAAATACCTTGAGCTAGTTATAGATAATAAAGAATATAAAACAAAGTATTAGAAATCAAAATATGTATTATAAGCTAGTTATAATTAATATTTAAGATTTTTTAAATAAAAATTGCACAAATTAAATCATATCATTTGATTATCATTTTTTTCTATCATCATTCTATTTTAGCAGGCAAATTTATCTACTTAAATGATTAAGAAAAATTATCTCATGCAAAAAATTTTTTTATTAAAGAGATAACTTAAATTAACTAGAGTAATTTCCAGAAGTATAGATCATATAATAATTCTATAATCATCTGATAATATTTACTATATGACTTAAATAAATTTGAATTATGTGAAATTTACTATATTTTGGTTATGAAGCATCTGAATGACCAATCTTATGAAAATTCTTGGTAATTTAGTTTTGTATACTTCATATCATAATAAATAAAAATTATTATATAATATAAATATTTATTCATAATAAAATTTTGAATTATTATAATAGTTAGATCAGCTAAATTAATATTATTAATTTAATTAATTTTATAAATAAACTGATAAATAAATAAATGATTTTCAAAAAAATTTTAAGAACTATTTATTTATAAATATATTTAATTATTTATTTTTTTCTTAT
This sequence comes from Ambispora leptoticha, assembly GCA_910591765.1. Classification (NCBI taxonomy): domain Eukaryota; kingdom Fungi; phylum Glomeromycota; class Glomeromycetes; order Archaeosporales; family Ambisporaceae; genus Ambispora; species Ambispora leptoticha. The sequence continues at coordinate 5,143 of CAJVPS010002447.1, read as the reverse complement.
AATAAAATTTTAAATTATTTATTTAATTAATTATTAAAGAAAATTCATAAAAATATATACAATTATATCTTGTTATAATTACTCTTAATATATTTATATTTTTAATATAGTTATATTTTTAATATAATTATATTTTTTATTTATTAATTAATTTTATATTAAATTTATTTTTATTTATACTATAATCACTATCATTTCAGCTTAATTATCAATAATATTATATTATTTTTAATATAATCCCAAATTATATAACTATAAATATTAACTAATTATAATATTACATATAATATCATAATTAAATATTATTGAAAATAAATAATAAAAATATAATTAACAAAAATAATATAAATTAAAAAACTTTTCAAAGAGTGAAAAATCAAATCTCAATAGATAAGTTACTTTTTTAAATTATTAAAAATTCTAAAACTTTAAACTTAAATCTATTATAATATTATAAGTTTATTTTGTTAATAATTATAAACAAGATAAAATATAATATGAATATATTCAATTTATAACTTATAATTTTATTATTTGAAATATATTCAGATTTAAGATTAATTTACAGAATAAAAGATATATATTTATAGAAAATAAAATGAATATGAAATTTAAATAATTATAAATAATTAATTTAATAAAAGTATATATAGTTGAATAAAATTAATTATCTTAATTCTTATTTCTAGAAGATAACTAATCATAATTCAATAATTAATAATATAATAAATAATAATATAAATAATAAAAGAAAAGAATGAGTAAAAATATAAAAGAATATTAAAAAAAGAAATTTAATTAAAAATATTAATTATCTAAATTAATAATATAAGTATACATAATAATTATCTGCATAATAGTATATTAAATCTAATATATTAAATATATAAATTATTATTTATATATTTAGAATGAAATTAATTTTTATAAAAAATAATATAGAAACTAATCTATTACACAAATAATATAAAATAAAAATCTGAACTAAAGAGAAATAATCTAATCAAAATTATTATATATTCCTCTACTTAAAGTATAATATTCATATTATATTTAAATATATAACTTCTCAAAAGTATTAATCTTCTTCATGATATTATTATCATAATAATATAAATTTTTTTAATTTCATAATTTTTCAAACTTGAAATTTTTGACTAATTAAGTAATCTTTAAAAGATATGTAATTTCAAATGATTTAATTGGTATATTAATTATAAATTTAATCATGATTTAGCAATATTTTTGTAATATTTCTGTAATATTTTAATAATATTTCAAGATTATGAATGAATAATTAGCTCAAGAATTAACAACAGTTCACAAATAGTTTAATAACAATTTAGAAATATTTCAGAAATAGTTTAACAAAAAAATTAATTTATTTTTATTATCTATCTTTTCTTTTTAAAATATTTATCTTAACTTTTTAATTTATTTCATCATTTATATTATCTTTTAACTTATTATATATATCTTATCTTATTATTTTACTTATTTATTTATTAATTTTTTGTTGCAAACTTGTAATTATATATTAAAATAGCAAATAAATTTAGATAAAAATTTATAAAATCTTAAAAATATATAAATATCTCTGTTCTGAGATATGAATAAATATACTTGAATAATAATAATTCAATTATCTTTAAAAATACTTGAGTTATACTTATCTTATAATTTTTCTTTGATCTTTATCTTGATATTCTGCTTTTATTTATCTCTTTTATTATAATAAATTATATTCTGATTAATTATATATTTTTCTTACCTGAAAAATATAAATAGTAGATGCTCTTCACTTAAAATAAATTAAGTATATTTTATTTGATTTTGAAGATTCTTATAAGCTTTTCCATATATAAAAGCTTTATTTTTATTTTGATATATACTTTTTATTTGTTTAATGATTAAAAAGATATTATTAAAGAATTTAATCAGTATACTAAATTTTTTATTTTTATTATAGTATTTATTACTTTAGTTTTTGATATCTATTCTTAGTATAGTTTTTATAATCACAACTTTATTTTTATTTTATTTCATTTTTATCTTGTATTGATATAATATTCATAAATATTGATATTTAAAAATTTTTAAAATAATCATTATCTCCTTAATCTTTATAAATCATTCAGTCTTTACTCTCAAAACTTATTATAGATCATATTTCTGGTAAAATCTATCTTCACAAATATAATTTGTAATAATATTTTTCAAGTTCTCAAGAAATTCTCAAATTATATTATAAAAAGAATAATTAAGTTATTTAATAAGATATTAGAATTTATAATAATAAATTCTTTTATTAAAAATATTTTTTACTTTATATTCTTTTTTATTATCTGAGATAATAATAACTGATGATAATTATTATCTATTATATTTATCATTTGAATTATATTTCTTTAGTAATAATATATAAAATACTAGATATAATTTTATATTTATTAGTAATTACAATTTATAAATAATAGAAGATATTTTTGTAATAATTTCAAAGAGTTTAATAAATTTTAATATGAATTTCTTAATTATTCTTTATTTATCTACTGGAATTTTTATATTATAAGTGAAAAGAAGAATTTTATTTCCAAAATTAAATTCTTTAAATCTTTTATATTAATTTATATATTTATTTTATTTTTCTTATACTTCAAGTAACAAGTCTTTATTAGTCTTGATCATGATATTTTAATATTTCATGAAGTTTTGTAAAACTATAATATTATTTTGAAGTGATAGAATATTAATTAATATATAAGATATTTATTTATAATCTAATTTAAAGGATATATAACTAGTTAAAGTATTTTTATTATTATTATAAGCAAATTCAGCTATTGTAAGATTTTTATTTCATTTATTTTATTTATATATTATATAAATTCTAAATATTTTTTCTAAGATTCTATTAAGTCTTTCTGTTTATAATCTTTCTAGTTATATTATATAATATATTAAAAAAATTCACACAGAAAATTCAAGATATATAGTAATATTAGTTGAAATAGAATTCATATAGAAAACTAATTCAAGATAGACAAGATTATTATATTTTTAAAACTTATTCTTTATTATATGATTATTGTTATTATTAAAAATATAGAATAAAAATAGTATTTTTAAATAATAATTTAATATTACATAGAAATTAATAATAGATAATACTTATATAATAGTATCTCTGGAAGATACTTATTAATAAATAAATAAAAAAATAAATGATTATAAATGAAATATATAAATACAGTAATATGTTAGCTAAATTAGTAGAATAAAAGAAAAGAGAAATTTTATTAAGAAAACTATCTATAGCTAAAATAGCTCAAGTATATTATATGATTTTATGAGATAATTCTTATGATACAATATCATATGTGATACAGCATGTGATATAATAATGATCTGTAAGAGAAAATTAAATTTATTACACTATTTAATCATTTATTTATGAATGAAATACTATTGATATTATTAATTTTATGTCTATTTATTTAAAAAATAATTTTTAAAATTTGCTTGTAAATTTTGCATCTCTGTCTGAGATTATAATTATAAATAATTCATATAATTTGAAGATATTTTCAAAGAATAACTTAGTAATATCTAATATAGTTACTATAATAATTATTGATATAAAGTATATAAGTATGTTTTTTTAAAAGTTTATTTATAAATATAACTAATATATTATATTCAAACTTAGTGATTGATAATTGAATTATAAAATTCATAATAATATATTTTTATCTATTTTTTGAAATAATAAATATTTAAAGTAATTCTGAAAGTTGTTGATTACTGCTTTTATTATGTGACATAATTTATAACTAATATTATATTTATAAATATTTTTATTTATTTTTAATCAATAAAATTATTAAGATACTACTATATATATTTTATTTATTCTAATATATCTTGTAATTAATATATTATGAAATTTAAATAAAATCTTTATTTTCAAGATTTTATTATTAGATTTAGCTAAGTAATTAATATTCTTTAAATAAAGCAAGTTTTTTTTAACTTAAAATACTTTATTTTGATTTATTATTTAGATATTATATTATTAAAATTCTTCAAGACTTTATATATCTTTATAAAATATTTATCTTTTTAATATTTCTTGATCAACTTTTTTTTATTTACAAGATTAATAATAATAACTATTAGATTTGTCAGATATAATTAGTAAAAAATTATATTTATAATTATATTATTTTTATTAAATTTATATTTAATTTCAAAATCATTAGCTTATAAAATTTTTAACTAGTATGCTTATCTCTTAAAAAGATTATGTTGTTAATATATTTCAGAAAGATATAATTTGTGATTATTATAAATTTCTAAACTTTTAGATATAACTTTCAAAGTCTAATAATATATATAATTATAAATATTTCTTTTTATAAACTAGATAATTTTATTTAGCTAGTAAAAGTTTTCTTGACTCAAAAATTATTTATTAATTATTCTTATCTTAATTTTAACTTAATATAGCTTTTATAATAAACTCTAAAATATCTGTAATAATTATAAATAATAGTATAAGATCTAATAATAATAAGACTAGTACTTATTATACTATTATAGATTATTCATACTCTTAATCTTTATATAAAAGTACTATAAGTGATGATATTATAGTTAAGAATTCTTCAATAAACTTTTTATAATAATTTTTAAGTTTTAAGAATGAGTAAAGTTTTAATATATTGATTAGTATTGACTAATTTTTAATTATGATTATTTTTCTTTAGCTAATTAATATATTATCTGTAAATATAAAATATTCTAAATATTTTATATATTGCTGTATAATATTATATTTCTTTTATTTAACATATAATTTATATTTGTAAAGTATTTCTAATACTATTTAAAAATATTATATATATTTTTTCTTGATTTTACTGTAACAAAAATTAGATTAGTTATTAATAATTATATTATATTTATCTTTTATCTTGCAAATTATTGTTGCACCATATACTATATCACACATGACTTACTATGCCACAATTATCTGATTATATCAAGAAAAGTCACATAATTTATTTGAGTTATTTTAGCTATAGATAGTTTCTTAGTAGAATTTTTCTTTTCTCTTGTTCTACTAATTTAGCTAGCATAT
>CAJVPS010002446.1:0-12326 GCA_910591765.1 Ambispora leptoticha | reverse complement strand
AATTATAAATTTTAATATAGAGAGAAAATTTCAATTTTCACTATATTTTATTAGTAAATTTAGCCCCTGAGTCATTATTTTTGATTACCACTTAAGTAGTTTTTTATTATATAAAAGCAAAATAAAAATATTTAATAATAAAATATATTTCAGTTTTATAATTATATCTGAATAATTAATTATATTTATTTTATATTTTGATTTATTTTAATAATTTTTTTTAGTTTTTTAGTTATATTTTTAATTATTTTAATAACTTTTTTTATGATTTTTATTTCTTAATATTAAAAGTATTATAATAACTTTGTATTATATATTACTTTATTATTTACTTATAAAATATATATTTATTTAATTTATTTCTTTTATTTTCTTTATTTTTCTTTCATATTTATTAATATTATTCTTTATTTTTTATTTATATATTTTTTTAATATATTATAATTTTTCTATTAGCTTAATATAGAATTTTAAATATTTTTCTTTTTATAATTTAATATCTTAACAATTTTATTTATCTGATTAATTATATAAATAATAAAATACCAAAATATTATTAAAAAGATATGATATAAAATATGAGTAGATAAAGATAAAAACTAATAAAATAATAATTAATAAAATTCATATTATAATATAATGAAAAATATGAATTTTACTAATTATAATTAGTATAATATTCAAGAATTGCATTATTTTTATTATTACTATATTAATATTATAAAAAAGATTATCTTACTAATATTAAATACCGGTAAAATTAATTAATAAAATTATAAAATGATTATAATTTACCAATCAAATTTGTAATCTATTGATAACTCAAAAGTTTACTATAAATAATTAGCTTTTAATCTCTATATAAAAAGATTCAGTGATAAATTTACATATAGCTTATTTCTAATATTACTAGTATTAAATATGATTTTTTCAAATAATTTAAAAATAAATTCTAATAATTGAATTTCTATTTAAACTTAATATATTAAATATGATAGTAATTAGATATAATAATGATAGTTTCTGAAATATTTTAGAATCTACTTATTATACATTTATACAGAAATTAATAAAAATTGAGTATCCTGAAATATAAACTGCGGAAGTTATCTTGATCACAAATTTTATTTATAAGTTTGCACTTGGACTGAGACTTTGAATTATCTTCTCGTCTCGAAGAAGTTGCTTGTAGAAAATAAGTAGCATCTATTCGCGCGTGAAAATGAATATACTTAATTACTATTGAGAGTAAGTTTAAGTTTTCTATATTAGTTTTCAAAATTTACGAAAACTACAACCTTTATTGAGCACGATAAATAGACTGAATGACCATAATAAAATTTTTATTTGAAACACAGACTTGAGCTATAAATTTACAGAATTGTTTAAAATCACAAACTATTTTGGCTCTAAAAATATTTATTTTTACCGCTATGAAGAGATGTTAATCAAAAATCGATTTGTTAGTCATTATTAGAGATAATTTAGAGAAAAATTGCACTAAGTTAAAGGACAAATAATATATTGAACAAAATTTGAGAGGTTCTAATTGAAGCATCTCTTCTTTGCAAATATGAAATTTTTAAATTTTTTAATAAAATTTCGAAGAAATATTATTGACAAGTCCTTCTAACAAATCTTTTGAAACAAATAATTCTATACGAATAAAAGATAAATAAATTAAATGCATATCTAAGAAAATAAAATTGCGATTTGTGCTTTTGCAAAATAGTCTCCTTGTTTACTTGCACTTTTATAGCACCTTAATGCTTTATCAATCGCTTTAGGAGTACCAATTCCATGCTCATAACATCGACCTAGCGAAAAAACGGCATCAGGATTTTCGGAATTCGCCGATTTTAAATAGCACTTGAATGCCTTATTCAGATTTTTTTCGGTTCCATCACCAGACTCGAAACGATATCCGATCTCACATTGAGCTTTTGTATGGCCAGCCATCGCAGCTTTGAAATACCATTCGAATGCTTGTTTTGAATCCTTGATCGTACCCATACCCTCCTCATAGCATATTGCAAGATTATATTGTGCCATGGTATACCCACCTATTGCAGACTGGAGATAACACTCAAAAGCTTTGTTCTCATCTCTTTCTGTTCCCACACCAGAATTATAGCATACACCAAGGTTATTTTGAGCACCAATATGTCCATTTCTTGCTGCTTTTAGATTCCATTGAAACGCTTGGTCTGCATCTTTCTCAGTCCCTTCGCCAGATTCGTAGCATAATGCAAGATTATATTGTGATCTGATGTTACCGCCTTTCGCCGATTTGAGATAATGTTCAAACGCCTTTTTATTGTCACCAGTACAGCCAATTGAATGATCGTAAAAGTATCCCAACGTAGTCATTGCAGATAAATTGCCATTTTCTGCTGACCGGAAGCACCAATAGAAAGCTTTGTCAAAATTTTTGATTGTTCCAACGCCATCATAGTAACATAATCCAAGTAGATGTTGTGCATAGGCATCGTTTAGATCAGCAGATATTTGGTAATCCTCGAACGCACGCTTGAAATCTTGGTCAAGTAAGATTCCATGGTTGTAAAGAAATCCTAATAATGTTCTATATTGTGTGTTCTCATGTGAACTTTGTATAATGCTTTTGATTTTTGAAAAATCAAATTTTTGATCAACAATGTATTGTTGAAGTCGTATAGGAATCCGACTGATACTATCACAAGAATCAAATAAATCTATGAAGAACCTTAAGAATTCATCAATTTCTATAAATTTACAAATTTGATGATTAGACAAATAATTAAAAATCTGTTTAAGGTAAATGTTTAAAATACCTTTAGCAATATTTTTTGTATCCATTGTAAAAATGGTTTCTCTCCAAGTAAGCTAGTAGAATCGAGATTTATTAAGGTAACGGTAACGTTTCGTAGCTGTTTGTTAACTTAAATAGGAAGTGAATAACTTATTTAGCTACTACCCATACTTGTAACGTCAAATAACGAATATATATCTACCAATCATATCTCTTAAATATTGCAATTGTTGTTGATCATTTATTCATATGTTCATGCACACAACAGAAACTCAGGGTCGCATAACGATAAAATCAAGGACGATCGTAAAAAGTTTTACATGTACATGTATAGCAATATGTAATAACAACGTTAAAATTGAATTTGCATACATGTACTTTGTATGCTAACAAAAAGATATTTGTTTTTGAATTGTGTATACATATGAGTCGCAAAAAAAGATCCTAGTGACGAAAATGTCACATTGTAAAATGCTCAAGGAAGCAGATATGTGCTGCAAAATTTGCATGTGTCCTTGGAGGTTAGTTACAAGTGTCAAGAATTGTATCAAGTGCCGTATTTTTTAAGTTAACCAATAATACCAAGTTGTTTGCAAAAGTACAATGTTGATCAATATCACCCAAAAATTCATTAAATAAGGAAGATGTTAAAACGTCCACTTGCTGCTGAAGTCTCGTCTAATTACATACTCCAAAGTATCCTGATATAATCTTTCAAGAAATGATATATCCATTCCCATATTGAAGAGCTAGCGATTAATAATAAATCAAATCGGGTTAAAAAACACCAAAGAAGATTGATAGCATGTTCTTTGGGCTAAATACATATTATAAATGGATACGATTTAGTTCATGTATGATTGATTAGATTAATTTATCCAATGGTTACGATTTCTGAAGAAGGCATTATAACAGGATAATGCACTAATGTACAGTATAACCTACAAAACAGGTTGCAAAGGAGCTTAATGAAAAATGTGTGAAAAGCTAGATTCATAAGAACAGAATCTAACTTGGATTTGTTGTGTCGGTATGGAATATCATCAATTTTATAGAATCAATACTAGAAAATTTTTTAGCAATAGTAGAATATATTTCTTTGTTTAATTTTATCTGATCAATCCCTTAAACGTTAAATATTGGTAGAATTTTCCGAGATCGACAAAACCTGGTGCAGATTTCACCATTAAGCATAATTTAGAAATCTAGTATATAAGCGTGATTTTAATTTATTGCTATTCCGAACTACACTAGTTGGCTATAAAAATACACACACCAAATAAATACTTTTTGATTGAGAAACAAAGAACTCTTATGCAAAAGTAAAATGCATTCCATGTTTCAACACAATCGATTTAGAAGTTCGGATACTTTCCAAGTTTCTTAGGCATCTTTGCGACGACATATAACAAAATCAAGTCGTGCTGTTGTGCCACAATTTTCGCCTCTCCTAAATTTTCGCGACACAAAGTTGGGCAGATGCTATGCCAGGTTTTGCCGATTTAAACTCCTTCCACAGCTGTTCTGACACTCATCGAATTCTGATACAGTATCTTATCACGTTGAGCCCAGATAATAACCGTTCTTTGCTGCTTTAGAATTCTTTGTCATAGATTCTTATTGTTGTTGTCTCGAAGCCACTCTCATAGCGTTTTTCCAGGGAAATACCGTGTTTGTAAATGATGCCTAAAATGTGCATTTCTGGTCTTATTCATGTTGCCAGGTTCGGCACACACAAATCAAATCATATTTCGGATTAGTTATATTCGGCGACGGGTAGTGACCTTTTTCTAGGATGATTGATTTTATTAAATGCCTTAATAAAAAACAAGAAATTACATATCGAGAAACATAATACAAAATATAGGCATGTATCATAGTCCTTGGCATTAATACATCAACTAATGCATTGAGAACCCAAAAAAGAGCGAAACAAGAACCAATTGCATGTTCAAACAATACAGCCCAAATATCTTGAGACTTTAACATGTGCTTGCTTCTTCAAAGTAATATACGGCGCGCGCATAACACTTACACACGTTCTCATATAAACAATTTGCACAACTTTTAACATAAATATGTTTACTCGCACATGTACAACTCGAGAAAACGGTATGCACGATCATTATTCTTCAATCATGCATGAAAGGTTGACGAAAAATTAAAACGGACAATTAAGCAATGGTCTGATGGAAAATTTGTTGGCAGAGCTCAGTGTGGTTTGCCGATTGATTAATTTTTTCGGTGTCCAGGTGGTGGTAGATAATGCAACCTTCGTGTCCCTCATGCGAGAAAAATGTGTGCGAGTACGTTGCATGCATCCTTTTCTCCATCTTGAGCGAAAATTCAGGGATTGTTCTCTTTCGCTCGCATACTGCGCGCCTTTTTATTTGTTCATTTATTGTTTTGAAAGTGGTCAGTTCTGTCAGCGTAATCTAATCTAAATCAGTCTGTTTAAGGGTCTCATTTTCTGCTGTTCTCGCCATATGCGTAAATGAATATTTAAATTTGCTTCGTTACATTTCGCCTGCTTTTGTTGCTTCGCCTAGATCAGGTTAATGCGCAGGATTTTGACGCCAGCACGAGATTCATCCAATCAGCGGAAAAAATCGATCATCATCTTTGATGCACATATAATCATAGTGCATTCATGGACAGGAAACACGTCGAACCTTAATTAGATCGATCGTGCCCACGTCAATGCGTTCATGTGTAAAGAAATCCATCACGAAGCAAAAAGCTCAGGCGAATCATTTGGTAAGCTTTACTGTATATTCATAGGGTTCCGATTCTTTTATTTTTGAAAATGATGATGATGATGAATTAATGAATGCAAAAATGAATGTGATGAAGTGATTAAGGTAAAAAAAAAATGAAGATTATTATTACAATTAATTATCAAAAAAGAAGGTTGTATATTACACGAAAAAAATCCATTATTTACTATTACTAATAACAAATTTGCTGATTAATATAATTAATACTAAAACAAAAAATTAAAAACTTGGAATATGATACGCATTACAATACTGAACATGGTCAAGTTTACATAATGACTTGAATCTGCTTAATAATTCCTCATCACATTTCAACAACGTAAAGTCGTCTATCCCAATAATCAGATCCTTGGACGCATGCTCACTCATAGCATAATCCGCCAAAAGCTGAATATTTTCGTTCGGTATTCCTTTGAATTGATGTAACCCAATCTTTCGTAAAGGTCGCCCGCAATCATGTAAAAAATTTGATAATGACTTTGGTGTCATAGGAATGTATAGATTTACGTGACGCACCGAATGAGGGAAACCCTCCATCAGAGCAAGCAGTAGTTCATCGCAATTAGTATGCTCGTCTTCGACCCGCAGTGAAAAATAGGAAAGTTGATCACACCGTGAAAGTACGTGCTGTATAGCGGTGGTGAGATTTGGGTCATTCGTGTCGGCTACGACGTCCAAATGTGTGAAGTTTGGACAAGAAGTCGCGACCGCGTGTAATAATTCCGGATGTATTTTTGTCTGTAAGAGTTGCAGTTCTCGTAAATGAGGACCTACTCTTTGTATTAGCGCAATTAAATGAGTTTTGTTTCCATAAGTGAGATTATCTCGAAAATGAAGTTTCCGTAGACGAAATGGATTACGTAAAAGTGGAATCCAAAATTCGTCAGGAAATTCTTCGCATTCATCGAAAACTAAAGTGTCCAAATTTAAACATTTCGATATCGGTCCAAGCGACATATTAGAAAGATTACTATTCTTGAATTCCATACTGGATAATGTGTTTGCTTGACTTGCAAGCGCTGATATGGCAGACATTTGCATTGAAGAAATATCATCGAATGTAACATGTCGAAGTCCTTTTTGAAGTCTTATAAGATCAGCCACTTGTCTTTCGAAGCTGAACGAACAATTCGTGAAGCACACTTCTAACGACTGAATATGTCGACATTCAACTTTCATCGCTGATAATAAATATGAAACATGCTCGGCATCTAGTTCATCAAGTTCATCAAAGTTCACTTGAATATAAACACGCTCAAGCCTTCGTAATGCAGCTGCAGTTCCATTAAATGTCGTGAAATCAGGAAGACTCTGAGTGCTGACTGCTGCATCTCGTTTCGTCAGCCAAAAACTAGTCAACACTGCCGAACGAGTAAAAATCAACTTTGTCAAGATTGTGGTGACAGCAGCTATTCGTTGATTATCATTGATTAAATCGGGTATTGAAGTAGTGTTCTCGGTTGGTAAATAAAAGTTGTAATACCAATTAGAAACTTTAATGTCCAACGATCGAAAATCAAATTCTCGTATCCATTTTACATATTCAAAGAATGGTTTTCGTCGTTTTCCCAATTTTATGCCAGCTTCTTGTAATTCCTCACATTCATATATATCAAGGCAAGCGAGTAATGATTCGATAAAGTGTCCACTGGAATTTTCTCGTACGCATCCAAATCTCAACGGACAACTCCACAACACTGGAACCACCTGACGACACCAAGCTCTGCTCACTTGTAGACAAGCGAATAACGTACGACTATCCCCTTGTAGATTTGCTACGATCTCAGACTGAGTTTCCGGTGGTAGCTGAGCTATTCCTTCTTTCTCCATTAATCTATTATTGCTGATAATTGATTGATTTATTATTTGATTCGACACTAAAGAGTTGCAGCGCTCAAAGAGTAAAAAAAAAAAAACAAAGTTTGTGTATTGTGAGTTTTTTACGATAGGAGATATATATATACCGATTTTTATATATTTATATTTATATAATCCATATCATATTACATGTATATAAGTATGATGGGTGACAACGCGCGCATAAAAATACAATTCTCTTTCAATTTAGTCTTTCAATGTGCGTTAATGTACTACCAAAATAAAAATAAATAAAATGGAATGTTGGGAACAATAGAGCGTTGATGTTCATTATCATCTTTTTCGATAGAAAATCATTATTCAGGGGAAAATATAACATACCGTTGATTGGCTATTGGTGGTGGATCGGGTTTATCGATCATGCGTCACTTATAAACTTCTAATACATAATATATTCGAATTTCCTCTATTCTCTCATATAAACACAACCGACACAACTATTTCACTTGTGATATTAATAAAACAATAACATACTGATAAATATATACGAATATACGAATACGTATCGTTATCCCGTGAGTCTATTTTCTCTAATACGATGAATTAATATTTCTGATAATGGGAAATTAAATCAAATTCTAATAATAATGATATCATCATGTTTGATAATAATATACCTGCGCCGATTTATTTTAAGCTTATTCGTGATGGATAAAACGTTTATCAAGAAAAAAGATAACTTTATTTATTATTCACATAACATACATTAGAAAAGATTGTGATAAAACTAAGATTACGACGATGATACGATATAAAGGAATATGATCCTCCATTGTCTGTATCGCCTCACGTATGATTTGTTGAACTATGGTACAAACATAACGTATTAGCTGTAACAATAAAATTGTTGTCTTTTTTTCTTTGTAGCGGTAATATCGGTTTTCTCGTGCCTGTTCTCTATTTCAATCATCAAAAGAATAATAAGGATAGAGCGAAACTGCAAAAGATTTAGCGAAAAATTGACTTCTCTATGATCGTCAGACAATACTCGAAAGCTGGAGATTATTATTACACTATATACACACGTATTATTGTGAACCGTAGTAATGTTAGTAAGTGTTTGTTGTTTTCCATAAAGAAAGAGAACTGCAATTGTTGTTCAGTTGAACAATAGTTATTAACGTAAGGGAAGAATCGTTGGAAAAAAGATTGTCATCGTTAAAAATGCATTGGATATATAGCTTTTGTGTTTAGCCATCTAAAGATTAACGTTAATAAAATCAACAAAAATTTTTTTCTTGGATGACGTAAGTTCCCCCTCAATTGATACCTCTCTTATTAAACGCACGCTTCCTTTTTCAAATGACAAACATTCCTTTTATTGCCAATTCAGTTTATCGTCATACACGCACACAACACAAGGTCACATAAACATTTTCCCTTATTGTTACTTATTTTACCTTCACCACGTTCAAGCTTAAATTCGTCCGCGTCTTCTTTATTCCTATTCTATTAAATAACGATATCAGTTCTCAATTGTTTCGATTCACCATACCAACAATATGACCAAATAACGCATGATTTTTTTAATAATATCTTTATTTTGTTAACGTCACACTTTTGTGTTGTAGTTGTTTTTTGCTTTTCTAGTTGTTGACCTGTTTCAGAAGAATAAAGTTTAGAAAACACTGACTTTTTCAATATTTTATTTGGACACGTTGTTCGAAAATTAATCACATTCTATTTGATTTTTGTGCGACAAAACGCACATATTTAATATCGATATAATATCCGAGCGAATACAACACACAAATAGAAAAAACTTACCATGCATAGATATACAATGATAGAATGACAAATATTGTGTGATGGAGTTCCTTCAACATTCACCGATTTTTCCCAAATTGGTACACACAATAGTGATAGTGTCGCAGCTTCCCCCATATCGATATCGAATATAAAACATTTGTAATCACCCGCTAATACTAATGTAATTTATCATTATCGTTATGTTTTAACGTCGTCCTAATGAATGAAATATTTAACTTCCGAAGCTATTATTAATTAATTTAAGATTATCTTTTATCTAAAAAGATCATTACGTAACTTTACTTTTTAATTTAACACAGAAATTGATTGTTATTTCTATAATAAAACACCCCCACATAATTGCCAAAGATGGAATATAAAATTTTGAATACATGTATTCATGATCGTAATAAAAGGTTTGATTATCAATAAAACCAATGATTCTAGTTAAAAGAATATGCAAAATTTAATTCTTTTCTCGGTTAGAAGAACTTTCAATGTTATTATCTCGCAGAAGGAGAACTTGAATCACTTTATAAAAAATTCGTTTATACGAATGAGAGCATAGAGAACGCAAAATTGGTTAAAGTACAAGACTATTTTAATAGGGAAAGATCTATCGTGTTACGTTAAATTATCAAAAAAACCAATATAATAACATAACGGTATAATTAAGCCTAACGATAGAAAATATCTAAATAAGCCTTACCATACTCGTCCACCATTTTCTAAGGGTGGAAGTTTAGCAACAATAAAGAATATTGATCAAGTGATCGGAGATTATTCACCAAACTGGTAAAAAGATACACGGAAATTCACCTGATCGAACAGATCTCCTTAAATGGATAAAATCGTAACGTAATACATGCGCTTAGTAACGGGGGGGTAGCAAACTTTATCTTTTTTAGTTTAATTCACTATTTCGGTTGACAAGATTGTTTTTTTCGGAATCAGTTCTTGTAAAAGGCCGCAATTCGATAGATATCTGCTTAAATGAAATTTGTCATAATTGAATAATCAATCTATTTGTTTACTAGAATTCAGAAAAATAATCGTCTCATGGTTTCCACAATATTATGAAACGCTTCATTGTATCCACACGGAAAATAATAACGGAAAAATTTTTATCATTCCGAAATGAATCTTCAGCGGAATTTGATAGTGATACAGAGTCGATCATGAAGTGAATCAATGAGTTAAAAAATGTTCAGCTAAATTGATTGTATTATATATGCTACTATAAAATTGATGTCTTATGATTACCTGCATTATACACACCCCCACAATATATTACCGGAAATTTCAAAAATGAAACTATCATTTTGGAACCCAATTTCTTGTAATCTAGTGATCTCATTTAAATAAAGATATTATCATAAGATTCGTGGAGTCGCGACAAATTTAATAGAGTATTTTCATTTAAATTGGATCATTGAATTTTGAGATATTGGATTTCAAAGTGGCCGATTCGTTTTTAGGATTTCCGGTAATATATTGTAGGGGTGTGTATATCTACAAAAGAAAAAGATAAAATATGAATCTAGACAACTATACAGAACTATATAACTATCTCAACACGTTAACAATACCTGATAAATTCTCAAAAGAAAAATAGAAATAGCTGCTGGCAGAATTAAAGAAATATTTTATACAAAATCATAAACTATATAAAAGAAATAAACAGGATGTTAATCATCCATTATTAGTTATAAAATCAACAAAAATAGAGTCAGTCCTTTATAATAATCATTCAAATATTACTTTTGGACACTTTGGAATTAAAACTACTTATAATCAAATAATGAGAAATTATTATTAATTTTAGATATATAGAGATATTGACATATATATTAAAGCCTGTGATATATATTAATAAAAAGGATGATTATGCAAAAATAATAAGATGATATCTATTCAAGTTAATGCACCTTTTGAAAAGATTAAAATTGATTTGGTAGGATCTCTTCTAGTGACCAGTAATAGAAATTACTATATTATAGTTGCTATTAATTATCTAACCAAATAGACAGAAGCAAGATCAATCACTGATACTTTCGCAAGTACAATTATTTCTTTTCTTTATGAAGATATAGTAATGAGACATGAATTTCCAAAAAAATACTTAGCGATAGAGAAATTACATTCATCAATGAAATAATTAAAGAACTATTAGACAAATATCAAATTAAATACAGACTTTCTGTATTTTATCATTCTTAAACTAATAGATTAGTTAAGAGATTAAACCAGACTTTGTGTATTTCATTATTAAAGTATGTTTAACTTTATAAGAAAGATTGGAATTATTATCTACTTTCAGTTCTATTCATCTACAGGATAATGAAGTAAAGTATGACTTTATTTGAACCTTTTAAATTAGTATATGATCAACAAGTAATTATACCATTAGATATTAAATTAAAAGATTTTGATAATCTTACTTTTGAAGAAGCTCTTGTCAAAAGAATATGTGAACTAATTGATAAATTGAAAATTACATGAAAACTAGTCCTCAGTAATATTCAAGAAGAACAATCAAAACAAAAAGAATGATATGACAAGAAATAAAAGTTAACAGTTTTTCAAATAGAACAGAAAGTATTAATAAGATGAATAGAAATTTAATATTAGTATCATGATAAGTTTGGTAAAAAATAGAAAGGACCATTTTATATTCATGAAACATATAATAAAGGAGCATATAAACTTAGAAATGAAGATGAAAAAGTTTTGAAGAATCCATATAATAGTAATCATTTGAAATTATATGTCAAGTTTAATAATCTAAAACTAATAATTATTATTAATAATAATTAAAAGATTTACAGAGTAAATCTCTTAAAGCTAGAGATCCTGTAACCAATTACTTATTTATATAGTACAGTAGATGTAGTATAGCATATGGCGCAGCTATAGCATATAACATAGTAATCACTAATTATTACTAAATCAGGTGAATAAGTAATTTATATTAATTAATCTTATTTATAATTAATTCTATTTTTAATTTATATTATTACCTATATTTAGTTTTATTATTTTATTAAATTAGCTATGTGTGTCATACTTAATTTATAGTTTTATTAAATTAATAATTTTCTAATTAATTATTATTAATTTTCTTTCTTTTC
>CAJVPS010002445.1:0-12331 GCA_910591765.1 Ambispora leptoticha | reverse complement strand
AAAAGCCAAAACTATGTCAATTATCTGAATTTTAATAATAATTACAATTGCTTACTGATTTTATCAGAAAAAATTAGTTAATAACTAATTATACTTATTCCTTTTATCCTCCTTGTTCTCGCCTTGTTATAAGAAATCTTAATAACAAAAATGACTAACGAACAAGACAAAGACCGTAAATTTCGAGAAAACGCTAAAAAACTCTATGAGGCCACTGCCTCCATCGTTAATAAAGCCGGCAATAAAGCCTGAGAAGGCACCAAAGAATTTCTCAACCATCCAATCGATACCACTGAAAAAATTTACCAGGGTTTAAAAAGTGCTGGTAAAACTGCCCTCAATTTTGGCGTTGACACCGCCACTAATCTAATGACTGAACCAAAAAAGGCTCTCCATACGGGCTTAGGATTAATGGAAAGAGGTTTAAATGCTATTCCGTTAGTGGGAGGATTTTTTTCTTTTTTAACCGGAACCGCTAAAGATGCTTTAACCGACCAAAAATTTGAGGAAATTGCTAATCAAATTCAAGGAGTTAAGGAAGGATTAAATTCTTTGGCTGATGCGGTGGGGGAAGCCATTGATGGTTTACGAGGTGAAATGCAAGAAGCCTTAGAAGCCATGGGAGCCCGCCAAGACCAATTAGAGCAATTTACCAAAGCCTTTAAAGAGGAGCAAGACAAAGTAAATCAAAAGGTTCAACAACAAATCCAGCAAATTCAAGAAACCTTAAAAGAACATGAAAAGAAAATTAAAGACAATGCGGAAAAAATCTTTAAAGAACAAATTAAATTAGAAGATGTTCGTAGTGAAATCAAAGACCAAATCCGGGTCACCAACACCAATTTAGATAACTTACGCAAAGAACAAGCCGAAAATAAGCAGGATTTCGAAAAATACAAACACCAAATTAACGAAAAAACGGCGAAAACTGAGCAAGCCTTTGAAGACTTACAAGCCGATTACACTCGCCACAATAAAATCTTAGAAACTCAAATTAAAGATAATGAGGAACAATTAAGCGAATTCCAAGAAAATTTAGCCAATGTTGAATCCGAACAAAAGAAACTTAATTTAGAACACCAAGAATTGGCCGAAACCCTCGAAGAGCAAGTCAATTTAGCCTACCAACAGAAACAAAGATTAGATTTTGTGGTGAATGAAATAGAAGAGATTGAAGAGCAGTTTAACCAACGAATCAGTAAAATCCAGCGGGAACAATTAGAACAGGAAGAAAAAGTAGAAGAAGCCGTCTTTGCTGCGAAACAAGCCACTCGTAAAGTAGATGAAATAGCCGAGAAGTTAGAAAAACATAATCAAAAAATTGATAAATTATCCGAGCAGATTGACCATAATAAAAAGTTAACCGAAGAAGCCAAAAAGGAAGCTCAATGAGCTAATGAAAGAATTGACCAACTCTTAAAAACCCAAAAACTACTAGATAACAGCGATGTCGAAGCCAACTTAACTAAAATTCAAAAAACCTTAGAACTCAAAGCCGAAGAAGCCCAATTATTAGCCAGTTTAGAATTGTTAAAGAAAACTCAGAAATTAATTGCCCAACCAGCCGAACGAGAATGAAAAGTAGGGATTAAGGAAGGAACCGAAAAAGAAATACCCCGTAGGGAAGGAATGCCTTTAAATCCCAACTCCTCCTGAGCCAAACAATATACTCCGGAACAATTACAAGCCTGAGGCTGAGACACTCGCTTATTAGGTGAGCATGAAACCGCTCCCTTAACTGACCCCGAGAAAAGAAAACCAGAAGAAGCCGCCCCTAGCCAGCAGAAACAGCAACAGCAGGAACAAACTGAACAATCAGCCGAACCACCAAAATCTCTCCAAGAAGTAATTGAAAACACCAAAAGTCAATTATTAGAACAACTCCAAGAAGTTCAGGAGCAAGTCCACCAAAATATTACTCCCTTAGAAAAAACTACTGCTCCCCAAGAAGATAGTGAGAGTGAAAGCGAAGAGGAAGAAATTAAGGAGTTAGAGCAAAAAGAAAAGCAATTAATCAGTGAAAAAACCCAAGCCCAAACTAAACTTATCCAAGCCCGTAATCAACAGCAAGCCACCCAACAGCAAAAAGCCCAAATTCAAGCCGAAATAATTAAGGAACAGAAACAAATCCAAAAAATAGAGCAAAGTCTAGGTCAAAAATCTACTACTCCTCAGCAAAAAGAAAAACTGCAAGCCAATCAAGCAAAACGGGAAGAAAAATTAACCCAATTACAAAAGCAATTAGAACAAGCCGAGCAACAGGAAAAGAAACAAGCAAAGCAAATCGAAGAAATTAACCAAGAAATTCAAGCCAAAGAAACCGAAATTAAGGAAATTCAACCACCCAGTCCTTCTTCTATCCTCGCCAAAAAGTTAAACCAGGAAATTAAGGAGGCAGAACAACAAGCCAATCAAGCCCAGCATGATTATTTGGAACAGCAATGACAAGAAGTCAAAAAAACTGAAGAACAAATTTTAGAAGACAACCCAGAAACTCCCACTTTAAAAAAGATTGAAGAGAAAATCCAAGAAATTAAAGAATCGCAATCTTCTACGGCCGCTCCCCAAAAATCAATGAGCCTTTACATGCTTTATCTAATTATTTTCTTATTAGAGTATATTGTTTATAAGAAAAATGGCTTAACTGGTTTAATTGTCTTAAATATCATTCTCCTAATGTGCTACTGATATAAAGACTGGATTATGGAACATTACCAAAAGAATTACAAACAATTCGGCAAATATCTCCTAATCATTGGCTATGTAATGGGCAATGTCTTGGCTTACTCGGCTCCTGAACAGGAAAAATATAAATGACCTTCTGTAATTGGTTTTAACGCTATCTTGGCTGCCCTTTATGGCTATACTTACTACCAAAATAAAAAGGTGATTGAAACCAAAAAAGAGGAATTAGTCCAAGCCCAAGAGGAATTTGCCGAAGAAACTGTCCAAAAGGAAACTGAATACATCGAAAGACTACAAGAAGCCGAACAAACCTTAGAAAAAGTTAAAGAGAGAACTAAAAACTTAAAAACAGTAAACTTCTCGGTTTTAAGTCAAGGGGTCGGCACGGCTGGCAATATTTTCTTTACCAATCAAGAAGAAGTAGAACAGGCCCGGAAACTTTACCAAGCCATCAAACAAAAATGAGGTAAAAAAGAAAGTGAGGATTATTTAACTTCACCAGTCGCTCAAGAATTTCTCCGTTTGACACAAGCAAGTGGTATCCCTTTAAATCCCGAAGAACAAGCCTTAGTGGAGAAAATCCAAACCAAACAAAACGAGCAAGTTTATCAGGAAATTTCCCAAACCCTGGCTAAAATACCGGCTTATCCACCTGAAATTAAAAAAATTTTAAGCAAATTACTAACTAATTTAAAGGAAGAACAAATTCTGGCTTTGGCTGCCCAATCTCTTTATTTACGAAATAACCCAGAATTAGAAAAAATTTATTCTTTTCTAACCAACGAGCAAAAATTAACCATGCTAAACTCAGGCTTAGATAATCTGCAAATAAACACTACGGAAAAAAAGAAAGAATTATTAAATATTCGCATGGCTTGTCGGGAAGAAGAAAGAGCCTTTGACCTATCCATCAAGGAAAAAGAAAATATTTTACGACTGATTACTAATAAAATAAGTGGAGAACAATTAAAAACTTATGAAGAATACGGAGTTCCTATTTATAATGCGGCTAGTTGACAAATCACCCCCGAACATAAAAAATCCCTGCTAAAGTTAGCCGAAGACTTAATTACTATTGACCAGCCAGCAGAGTTAATTAATAGTGGTCGAGATAATTTAGAGAAATTTCCCCTTTCCTCCCACCAAGAACAAATTATTAAAACTTTGGCTCCTTTGCAAAGAGAATATAATTATTCGGAGGAATTATTAAGTAAACTTCGAACTTTACCCAGTCGACAGTTCCTGACCCAGCAAGAAATTATTCCTTTGGAGTATCAAAAAACAAAAGACCCTTATAAGGAACTAAAAAAAGCAGTTTTAGGGAAAAAATATAAATTAGTTCGGGAAGAATTTAGGCACCAAGCAAAAGAAGAAATTATAAAACAAAAACAAGCCATTCGCAGTTCTTTTTTACCTGCTTTACTCTTTTTCGCCCAATTGAATCCAACTGATTTAGCCAATCAAGAATACCGTTTATCCAAAGAAGTCTTTGGCGAAGAAAAGGATTGAGTTTCGGTGGGAGCCATCGACAGCCAACACCGGGATTTATTGTTTTTGCTCGGGTTTAAATTAACTCCTCGCTATTACTTTTTTGACTTATTATTTTTTGTGGTGGAGAATATTAATCAAAGGGGAAACCCCCAAACTGTTCCTGTTAACTGAGAAGAGTGAGAAGGCATTCACCACAAATTCACCCGAGAATTAGTTCAACAGTGAATTAGTTGTGGCTTTTCTTATGAGCAAACTAAGGAATGAATATCTATTGGCTTAGCACCTAGTGAAATTGATCTTGCTTACTGACTAAAAAATATTGAAAAACTAACTCCTGAACAACTTCGAAATTATGAGAAGGAAGAGTTAAAAAAGAAGTATGACCAGTTTAAAACTAATCGATATCGAAGTATCGAAGAATATCAAACCCGAATACTGATTATTTTGGATGCTTGAAAAGATGACAGCAAAGGAGTCAAAAAGGAAGCCATTCGCGAAGTAATTAAAACTCTATCTGATGAAAGTTTAACCAGTGAGGAGCAGTTTGAGGAATTACAAAACTTTTTAAACATATTTCCTAGTAATAATGTTAAGTTGAATAATTTGGTTAGTGCCTGAAATAAGTTGCTGAATAAAGGAATTATCATAAAAGAATACAGTTCGGCAACTTCGGCTACTTTTACTGACTTTTTAGCCGAACATTCTTTTTTAAAACCGGAATGAGAAAAATATTTACAATTAGTTGCGGAAAAAGAGTTAAAAGAATGAAAAAGAAAACAGGAATATTTATCTTCTCTAAACACGGGCAAAGGCTCAGGAACTACTTCTATGGCTCCTAACCTTACTTCCTTAGAGGAAAAATACGAAAGATTGGCCGATGCTTATGAAAGTATGAGGAATTTATTAGAAAAAGCGGGAGGATTATCTAATTTTCCAGAAAATAATTCCCAACCGGAACAGCCAGCCCCCACTACTTCTGATTCTAAGTGAGATAACTTATTGGCTAATTTAAGTGCTGAGGAAGCCGAAAGACTGAAAAAGAAAAAAGCCCGTGAAGAAGCCAAGAAGAAATTGGAGGAGGCTGAATTGGCTCGAAGACAGGCTAATCTTAGTGAAAAAGATAAGAAATTAGCCGAAGAAGCAGAAAAAAGACAAAAAGAAAAAGAGTTGGCTGAGCAAGAGGCCGAAGCTGCTCGTAAAAGGCAGGAAGAACGGGATAAGAATATTGCGGAGGATAGACAAGCCTTTTTAGATAATCAAGCCGAGCAAATTAGAAAAAACAAGGAACGAGCCGAAAAAGAACTACAATTCCAAGAACAACAGATGCAAAAGGAAAAAGAAAGAAAAGAAAGGGAAATCCAGGAAATGAAAGCCAAAAATGAGCAAGAAGAAAAAAGAATAGCCCAAGAAAAGGAGTTAATAGAAAAAGAATTAGCCGAAGAATTAGCCAAGATTAATACGGCCGATAAAGAAGGAAGACAAAAAATTGAAGAAAAATTTCGTAAAAGAAAACTAAAAATCGAAGAAGAAATGAACGAACAAAAAAGGAAAAATGATGATGAATTAAAAGAAATGGAGGCTGATATGTTAAAAGAAAAACAAGCAAAAGAGGCTCAGTTGGATAAAATTAAAAAAGAAATTGCTCTCCAAGAAAGTTTGGGTCGGGAAAATAAGCGAAAGGGTCAAGAATTAGAGCAAGCATTAAAAGGACAAAAAGATAAAGAAAAAAGTTTAAAAAATCTACGGAATAATATGTATGCATCGGTAATGAATTATTACTGAAATAATGAAGAAAGAAATAAAGGAACTAGATGTAGCGATGGCCGTCCCATTCCTAATCATGGCACTGGTTATTTAAGAGATTGGCTTAATCAATACCCTAACTTAAAATTTAACCTTAACTTTGGTGATATTTACGAGGGTAATTGAAGCAGTTACGAAATGGCTATGAAAACTTTTTATAGAGTAGTAGGAAATAGATTTGTGACGGCTGAAGAGTTAAAGAATGCGATTGAGAGAGAAGTGCAAGACTTAAATTATTTAGATAGATAATTTTTCTTGCTCGGTTAATTTAGGCTCTTTTCAAGAAAGGGGAAGCACTATATAACGAAGTATTAAACTGTATACTATTCAAAAGAGAATAAACCCTCAAAAAATAATCATGGCTGCATTACTGTAAACTTCATTAGCATAGGTAATATAGTCCACTTCTTTTTTCTTACTTTCATCAACTCCTTGGGAGGCTAATCATTCGGCTAATTTGCCTCCTAATTCACCAAATCAATCCTCCCCTTGTTTTTTAGCCTTTCTTTTGGCAATTTCTTCATAAGTGAAGTAAGGAGAGGGTTCGTGGCCGAATTTCTTGTGGGTTCAATTTTCTTCCATTTTTTTATCTTTATAGAAAGTTAAGTAATCAGAAGGGATTTGTTCCCGTTCCTCTTTGGTTTCAATTTTGGTAATGAAACCATACTTTAAAGTTTTTCAGGCATTTCCTAAGCCACATTTACTTAGTAAGCAAATGGTTAGGTAGGCTAATAATAAGCCAGAAACTCAGGAAATTATTTTAATTCAGAGTTTTCTTTTCTTTTTGGCTGATTTTCAGTTTTCGTAAGTTTGGAGTGTTTGGAGGTTGGTCATAGTTATTTATTTTTTTGCTTCTTCTGTATCTATTTTTTTATTATTGTTAACTGTATTCATATATTTTTATTCTTAATTTTTAACCTGTATTAGCAGGCAAAAAAGCAAACTCATTTAAAATAATATTTCATTGAGCATTAAGTGATTGGTTACCAGTCTTTTGTCCGGTAAATTTCTGATGATTAGTAATTCCTAACTGTTGCCCTAATTCATCATGAATGGCTTCCGCATAAATATTTCCTTGAAAAAACTTACTTAATAAAGTTTCAGTTAGAGTATTGAGTTCGCTAACCGAAGAAAGCGAGGAAAATTGAGAAGTTAAGGAAGATAAAAGCGGATTTATCTCTTCTTTTAATCTTCTTGCTAATTCTTGATAATTTGCTTGGGTAGCAAAAGTAGGTTTAAATTTTCTCTCTTCCATTAAAGGTTTGAGAATAGTTTCGCAATAGTTTTGGAAGTCTAAGCCTTTTCAATCAATGACATTATTTTCTTGGCGCGGAATAATTGAGGTTATAAAAAGCAATGATTTGTAAGTAAGGTTTCTTTCTACTTCTTGATTGAATTTATCCACTTCGGGAACTTCTTTAAATGGAGGAAATCCCGTCTTATTATTTACTAACTTTATCTTTTCATCTAATTCACTTAAAGAATTAATTTCTCACCACTTAATATGAGGGACATAAGCAGTTAAGAATTCAATAGTGGCTTGCTGTTCATCTAAGTTTTTAGAAGTTTTTATTTGATTAATTTTGGTTTGGGCTTCTTCTTCAGAAGGGAGGTATTGAATGTTAGGATTATCTGGATTTTGGTTAGGCTGATCATTAGAAGTATTGCTATCACTAGATCTAGAGAAGAAATAAATTGCGGTTCCTATTCCACCGAGAGTAAATATTCCAGCAATTATTCAGATTCAGTATTTAGGTTTTTTGTCTCTCTCTCTCTCTCTCTGCTGTAATTGTTATCCATATCTTTCATATTTATTTTGTTATCTCTTGAGAAATTAAGGAAGTAAATGTTTTTTTTTTTTTGTTAAATTGTTCATAGGGCATTATTTAGGTGGGATTTGGATTTGGGCTATTGTTTCTTCCTGCTCGGTTTCGGTGTCTTCTAAACTAAGTTCCGATAAACCAATTGATAAGGAATTAACTTCTAATGGTGAAGAAATATCTATAAGTTGGCTGTAAAATTGGTCGTTAATTTTTTTACTATTCTGAGGTTCAGGTAAATTCTTAAAATCTAATAAGCGGCTAGTATAAATGGCCTGGGGATGAGCTTGATAGGAAAAAAGTATTAGGTTATTTTTGTTAAATCTTTCTGCTTCTTCGTATTGCCTGCCAAATTCTGAATTTTCATCTAAAATTTCATAACTCCAATTGCCCAAAATCCCTTTTAGTTCACTAGCAGTAGGACGAACCGCAGGATCCGCATCCCAACATTTACTAATTAAATCTTCGAGCAATGATGGAACTTTAATTTTAAACTGGGGGCGAAGTCCTTCGCATATCTTTAGACCCAGAAATTTGTCATGAGCAAGTTTATGATAAGGAGGGTGACCCGAAAGTATTTCGTAAGCGACTATCCCAAAAGAGTAAATATCCGCTGCCTGGGTATAAGGATGACCAGTTAAAACTTCTGGAGCAACATAAGGAAGAACTCCATAAACATTTCCTTCCTTTTCTTCTTTATTGGCTGGTTTACTTAATCCTAAATCGGTAATATAACTCCGATATTTGTTTTGGTTTAATATATTACCTGAATGAAAATCTCGGTGAACTAATCCTTGTTTATGAATAGAATTTAAACCATTCATAATATCACATAATTGATCGAGTTTATCATAAAAATTTAATTTTCTATAATTATCTTTCAAATATTGTCTTAGATTCCCACCTTTTATGTACTGCATTACCATAAGATAGTCTTTAGTTTGGGGATTTTGAGAAATACCATAGCACTTTACGACTTGATCACTACTACATAATATGTGATTAGTGATTTCGTGTAAAAAAACGGCAGTTATATTTTGGGAATTGTTCAAACTTTTCAAAACAACTTCATTATCTGCCATTGGTTTCCCCTTTCATTTGGCTTTATAGACTTTTCCAAACCCTCCTTCGGCCAGATATTCAATATCATTAAATTGCTTATAAGGCATTCATTCTAATGTTTGCGAATAAGTAGTTGAATTTAATTGGTGTTTTTGGATAAATTTATCAATTTTTCAATTACCACTAATCTGTTTATTACCACTTGTAATACTTCCGGAGCGACATAGGTCATTACTCCGTAAATTTTCTCGTACTAAAAACTGCATAAAAGTGTCTCGGTAATAAAACTGACGGAAATTGCAAGGTTGACACTGTTTATACTGCTTATTATGACCATATTCAAGAAGTTTGTTACAATTCTTACATAGTCCATATTCCTTATATCTTTCCTTTAATTCTTCAGGTATTATTTCGTTACATTTTTTCTCTTGCTTTTGTTTTCGAAGAGCTTTTTTTTCTTCGTTTGATAACCTATCATAGTCTTTGTTTTTTTTGATTTTTTTTTCTATTTTTCGCTTTTGCTCTTGTAAAGTTTTTTTAACTTCTTCGACTTGTTCTTTCTGTTCTCCCGACAAAGTAGCAATTTTTTTATCTTGCTCGGCTATTTCTTTATCAAAATTTTCTCCTTGTTTTTTTAAATTATCCCTCTCTTCTTTTAGTCATTGCTCACTAAAATAAGTGGTATTCTCGACTTTTTTTATTTGTTTAATTACCTCTGAACTAAGTTGAGAGTCCATAAATTTTTTATGTTCTTCTCTTAATTCCTTCTCGTTGCCATAATTCAAAACCCATTCAGCATCTTCATATCTAACGTATTCTAATCACCATGCATAATCAGCATCACTGACTTTGCAGCCAGCATCTATTCATTCTTTACACTCTTCATAACTAAACCCTCTTTCTTCTCACTCTTTCTGCAACTCCTCCGTAAACTCACTACTAATATTCTTCCAGTCTTTTTTAAAAAAATTTACTATACTTTTCATATTCTTTCAAATTATCCCGATTCCTCAGGAAAAGTAAAAGCAATTAAACTAAAAAAAGCCAAAGGAATCCCCCTACTACTAACTAAAAAAAAATTAGTTGCTAAGAGATTAGAGACCACTTTTTGCTCTCTCTTATAGGAGTGTTTAGAGAATTGTTTCATGTCATATATATATATTATTTTAAACTTCTCATATAAGCACCCATATCAGAAAGTTAAAATTATAATATAGATAAAAAGTGAAAAGTGATTAGGTGAGCAATTGCCTAATTATCGGGGTTTAAAGAAAAAAACTTCTGTTAATTTTTATATTAGTCTTTAACTTCCCAAGGACAATTTAGGCATGATGAAAACACTAGCCTATTTTTTAGGCGGAATTTCTACTTGACTTATCTGGTGGGTTTGTTGGTATTCACTCCTTAATTGCTCATAATTATTCTCATTTAAGGTTTGTTCCGGAGTTAATTTCTTATTTTCTTTTAATCAAAGCACAAATTCGCAGTCTTGGGCTGGATTAAGGGTCGGAATAACCTGCGACCATTCTTTCACTTCCGCTCAAGTAAAATATTGAGCTCAAAGGTCTTTGAAGAGCGAATTATTAAACTCCGGATGAAGCGAACTCCAATCCTCAATACTTTCTTCCAAGTCGAGATTAGCAAAGTCATAGGGCAGAGATGGCGAGTATAATTCATAAAATTTCTCATTAATTTCCCGACTATTTTGAGGTGGGGGGAGATTATCAGTATCCAAAAGTCTGCTAGTATAAGTTTGGGAATCAATTTGATAAGGTATACTATTAGGAATAGAAGTTAGAGTTTTGTTAAGTTCTTCGGTTTCCAGGTATTGCTGGTAAAATTCAGTAGCCTTTTTGCCCTTAATTTCATTTTGTCAAACATTTAAAATCTTAAATAATTTGCTAGTGGTTGGCCGTTGTGAAAGATCAGCATCTCAGCATTGTTCAATCAAATTCTCTAATAATTTTGGTATTCTGACCTTAGCAAAGTTAGGACGGAGTCCTTGACATATTTTGTAAGCTAACTGGTGGTCATAAGTAAGTTCGTGGTAGGGAGGACGACCCGAAAATAACTCGTAAGCCACTATTCCTCACGAATAAATATCCGCCGCTTGGGTGTAAAGTTTGCCTTGGAGTACTTCGGGTGCCACATAAGGCAAGACCCCGTAAATTTTTTCTTCTTGGTTGGTTTCATTGACTGGGCGGCATAAGCCTAAATCAGTAATCAAACAGACGTCACTATTGGAAATTAAGATATTACCCGGATGAAAATCCCGGTGAATTAAACCTTGCCGATGAATGTTATTCAACCCCTTAGCCAAATGACATAATTGACCAAGTTTATTGTGAAAATCCAATTTATGGTAATATTTAGTTAAATATTTTCGTAAATCACCATTTTTTATATAGTCCATTACCATAATATAATCCTTAGTAGCAGGGTCTTGGGAAATTCCAAAACATTTGACTACTCCGTCATAATCATCTTTGAAGAGTTTATAATAAGCCACCTCCCGCAAAAAATCTGCGGTTATGTCCTGGGAGTCATTTAAACTTTTTAAAATAACTCCATCTGGATAAAACTTATCCCTTTCTCAATTATTATCTTTGAGATTTCAATGACTAATTTGTCGGTCAACTCATTCGGCTACTTTATAAACTTTACCAAAACCACCAGAGGCTAAAAATACAATATCCCGAAATTTTTCATAAGGAATTCATTCTAATACCCCATATTTATTAATGGCGGTTAGTTGATATTTTTGGATAAATTCATCTACGGCTGGATTACCACCACTTCAATTCTTAAATTCCTGAGCAAAATGGCGGGCACTACATGCTTTACACCACCGATATCAAGTGTTAGTTTGATTACATTCTTGGCATAGTCCAAAAGCTTTATATCGCTCTTTTAGTTCGATTTTATTTAACACCTCTATGCTTTCTGGTTTGTAGATTTGGTTGCATTTGGCTAAATGGTTTAGTGATTTTTCTCTCGATAATTCACGAGTTTCTTTATTAAGAATAATCTTCATCTCGGTTCTTTTTCCTCCTCCACTGATATTTATTGGTGGATTGTCGGTATGAATTATTCTTTTATCACATGATTCAATCATTTCGGTAATTGCTTTATTATTTTCCGCCAGTAATGATTGAATATCTTCTTTACACTTCTCTTCATCTTCAAAACTATCAAATTTAGTGCGAACAATAGTGGTATACTTAGTAATGTTTTCATCAAAAAGTATTTCTTTTAAAGTATTATAAGTTTCCACCTCCTCGGGAGTAAATCTACCACTGCTTAAAAATAAAACTTGACTTAACCCATCTTTAACTTTATCATATACTTTGGCTATCTCTTGGAGGGTTTCAATTTTTGACAATTTTGTATCGCCTAGACCTGGCGTGTCGATTATTCGATACTTTATTCCGTTTATTTCAAACAATTTATCACTTATTTTTCTGGTTTCG
>CAJVPS010002444.1:0-12333 GCA_910591765.1 Ambispora leptoticha | reverse complement strand
ATACTATATATAGAGAGTCAAGAAGTGATCAAGAAGAATAATTAAGTTTGGTAGAAGTAATTACTACTGAGTTAAGAATAGTTAATTAATATTTTTTCTTTAATAAACACACATATTTTATCTTATATCTTATCTTATTTCTTCATGCTCTATTGAAAGAACATTTTATTACAAGTAAAACTTGCATATATTATCTTATAGAAAAGATAATTATATTTTATTAGAAGTAAATTTATATATATTATCTTATTGAGAAAATAATCATATTTTTATTATAAATAAAACACGTATAAATTATCTTATTGAGAAGATAACCATATTTTGTCAGCACTAAATCTTATATACATCATCTTATTAAGAAGATAATCAGTCATATAATTTCTTGAAGTTATAAAAGTAAATAACTGCTATGAACATAGTCACTATTATCATTTTAAAATAATTACATACATATAATCTTAAAATAGTAACAGTATAATCAATAAAGAGATAATATGAACTAATTATAGAGAATAATAAAAAATATATTTAATATTAATTTTATATAAATAAATTTATTTATTTCTAAATATCAAATAAAAAAAATTTTATATAATTTAATATAATGTAATAATAAATAAAAAATTCTAATTTTTTTAGATCAGACTATATAATATTTTCTTGCTATATTAATTACAAATTATTTTTAATATAATATTTTACTTAATTTACTTAAGAACAAGTAGAATTTTAAAAGAATAATTACAAGAAATATTAAATATATGATAATTAAGAATTAAAATTAATAAAATATTAAGTTATTTAAAGCTAAAGTGAGAAAAGAAAGAAAATTATTAATTATTAATTAGGAAATTATTAATTTAATAAAACTATAAATTAAGTGTAATATATATAGTTAAATTAATAAGACTAAATAGATAATAATATAAACTAAAAATAGAATTAATAATAAATAAAATTAATTAATATAAATTTCTTGTTTATTTAATTTAGTAGTAATTGATGATTACTATATCATATGCTATAACTATATCATATACTGTATTATATCTACTATATTATAAAAATAGATGATTAGTTATAATATTTAATATTAATAATAAATAAAATATTATATTATTATAAATAAAATATTATTAAATTATAATAAATTAAATTATAAATTTTAAATTATAATATTATAATAAATAAAATATTATTAGATTATAAATAATTATAATATTATTTCTAATTAATAAATTTAAATAAATTTATTTATATTATAATAATATTTTAAGAAAATTATTATTTAATTAAAGAATAATATCATATAATTTATAATTACTATAAAATTAATTTCTTTTTTATCAGATAAGATTTTTATTATATTTAATTAATTAATTATTTTGATTATATAAAAAATAAGATTTTTAAGATTCACTTTTCTTTCTTAATAATTATATAATATATATTTATTTTCTTATAAGAAATTATAATAATTTTAATTAAATAATTTATATAATTTATATATTTATAATTAAATATTTTATTTAATCTTTAATTATAATAATAATAATTAAATTAAATTTTATATATTTTAAAAATAATAATTATAATTTTTATTTTTGATTTATTTAAATTTTTATTCTTAATTTATTTATAATTAATAATAATTTTAAGTTTTAAAATTTCTTGTTTTTAATTTATTTATATTATAAATTAATAAAAATATATAAATTTTTAAAAATATAAAAAATAAATACTTAAATCTAGCTTAAAGTATTAATTTAAAATAATAATGAGATAATTTTATATATAATTATAATCTTAATTTTAACTTTGATCTTAAGCTAATCTTTCTTAAAATTAATTATACTAAAATTTTCTGAAATTAATAAAAAGTAAATGAATTATAAATAAAAATTTTAAAATTTTAAAAATTATTATTAATTATAAATAAATTAAAAATAAAAATTAAGAATAGAAATTTTGTATAATATTCAATTAATTTATTAATAAAATTAAAATTAAAATTTTATATTAAATAAAAATAATAATTTATATTTATTATATTTTTTTTTATAATAATTAAAAAGAATGCAATACTTAATTATAATTAGTAAAAAAACTAAATATTGATTCTTTTTGATTATTATTAAAATTAAAACTTATTTTAACTTGAATTTAAAAGAATAAAATTTATTTGAATTTATAATTAAAAACAACAAATATATTAGATAATATTGAATTTAAAAAAATTTGATTTATATTTATAATATATTTCAATTTATTAATTTTATATTATATATTAAAATATTAATACATTTTTAAACCATTTTAATAAATATATATATGAAATCCAAATATAAGAAATTTTAAGTTTACAATATTCAACAAAGAAAAATTGTTATTATTATTAAAAATTATTATTTATTTCAAAGTGATTAAAGTCCAATTAAAATTTTTTTCAAAAGTAAAAAAGATATACATGAATAATAAAAAGATGAAGTATTTTTTAATAATAAAAAAAACAATAATAATTTTGATTAAGATTTCCCAAATTTATTTACGAAAGCATTAGTGAAATACGAAATTAATGTTAAGGAAAAGGAGAATTTTCGAATAATCCCAAAGGAAATAAAAAAAGTTTATTGTGTGCATAAAGAATAATATCCGGAATATATGCTTAAAACAAAACAAAAAAAATCGATTTCTTATATGTATGGGCTAAAAGATTAAAAATAAGGAGTAAATTATTGACGAAGGGCATTTTGTTTTGCTGATTAAAAGAAAAAAGGATCAAGGCCAATTATAATTAATATCCGCTTCTAATTTAATATTACCCAATTAATGACATTAAACACAACTACCCATTATTATTAATCAATAACAATAAAAGATGATGATGGTGAAAAACCCACAAGAGAAATGAGAAATGAACAGGGTATAAAATTTATATTTTTTGGATTTTTTAATTCTTATTTCTTTAAGCTTATACGATAATAATAATAATAATAATTATTTTTGCTTCTTATATAAAGGATTTGGGTGCTTCGTGTGAGTGACACGTGACAGGTTATCTAATCTACAAACATCACTCACTAAATACAAAGGGCTATCGATGTCGTTTTTTCTGTATTCTTGTTGTGATTGTTGTTGTAATGCCATCATGTGTATGTTAATTATCTCATTTTCCTATTGCCCATACAATTCACACCCATTGCCATCCGCGAATTCACAAATGTCAATGTGGGAGAGGGCGTGAAT
The DNA here is from genome assembly GCA_910591765.1 of Ambispora leptoticha. NCBI lineage: Eukaryota > Fungi > Glomeromycota > Glomeromycetes > Archaeosporales > Ambisporaceae > Ambispora > Ambispora leptoticha. Next base: position 9,087 of record CAJVPS010002444.1, on the reverse strand, counting down.
AATGTAAAAGCAAAGAGGGAATAATTAGAAATCTAAGCACACGCACGAAAAGCATCATAAATTTATCCTACATTGAAAACTATACTAAGATGTGTAGATTTTTAGATTCTGCAAATAAGCCCAAGATAATGCTTATCCTTTCCAAGAATAATCATTTTTCGTTGGGATAATTATTTGTAGAAAGGGGAGAGGAAAGGAGATGCGCAGTGACCAAATCTGTATATGTGGGTTTGTCCTTATGTAATAAGAAGATTAGAAAGTTAAATGAATATATAAGAAGGAAGATATTCATGAAAATCGAGATAACTATGATAGAAAATGTGTTGTGTTTTGGGTGGGTAATATAATAGATATGGGTGGATAGATATGGGATATATGTGTAATAATAGTAATCAAAAAAAAAATGGGATTTTGTGAAGTAGAGGTAAGTAAATAAATTTGGGAAGAGTAAGGTAAAATAAGAAAAAAAGTTTATATATCTACATAATAATTTTCTACAAACGTTTTTTATAAAAAAAGATAAAGTTCAATAGAGAAGATTTTTAATTTTCGATTCCTTAGATCGAAAAAAAAAGAAACGTCAATAAGCCAAACACGCGTACAGTAATCAGATCAGTCAATAAATTAGTTCAATGAAATTGTTCGCATATTCAGTGTTCAGACTTGAAATGGTGTTGGAGTGAACATTGGAGTATGTATCATGAATTGTTTTTTTTGAGCTGAAGATCGTCGATGCGGTTTTGAAGGTGAGCGATAAGGAATGTCTGCTCGATGTTTTGAGAATACGGGTGAAGGTGGAGATGTGCAAAGTGGCATCGTTGTAGAATATGATGGAGGTGGGGCTAAAAGAGGGGTTACAAGTGATCTACACGAGACAAGACGGGCTTCCAAACTCTGATAAAATTAAATTAGGTATTAGTTATCATTATTTTATAGGTTTATTCAATAATAATGAAGCCTAACAAACAAGAATAAATACCTTTACTCGTCCAACCATTTCTTGAACCATCATAACAGGATTTGATTGCGCGTGTGAGGAGAAAGTGGGGCTTGACGGTGGAGGACTATCGACAGACATTGCTGAACTTGGTCTCGAATAGGTGGTGACTGCAGCTGCTGTTGGTGGTCCATATTCTCCATCTTGTTTGTTCTTTAAGATTGCCATTTCAATATTTACATCTCGTAATTCATCCTTTAATCTTTGTACTTGTACAATCAATTGATTCTTTCCTTCAAGTTCATTCTCGAGTAAAACATTTCGTTCAATTGCTTTGTTATATTTATTTTCCAGATCCATCAAAGATGATTGAGCAGCTCTATTGACGATAAGTAATGGAGATCGTTTAATAACAAGAAGAATGATGATGATGATGATGATAATGATCGAGTATGATGTTTAATATACAAACCGTTCTGTTCGCTCTAAATCATCATTGTGGAGTTCAAGTTCTCTCGTTTGAATCATAAATTTTTCTTTAAGAGATCGTAAGCTATCGAGCTCTCTTTGCATTTGTGTGGTATTGATGTTTGATTCGGATTTAGATTGATAATATTTTTGCTAATTGGAGATGAATGATTTTAGTATTGCATCATTAACTAAAAAAGGAAATGATTGGCATAGAAAGGTATAGAAGATTTACCTTCCATACGTCAACTTCATTCTTTAATTGTTCATTTTTGGTTTTTAAATCTCGGCACATTTTTTCTGATTGCTCAAGCTCCCTTTCAAGTTCTTCCTCGAGTTCCTTTGATGATTGCTGAAATTCTTCAAGAGCTGCTTGTGTTTCCGCTAAATTTTCTTCAAGTTCAAGAGCTCTTGTTTTATAATGTTCAAGTTCTTCTTGAATAGATTTGAAAGTTCTGGTCGAGAAAGAGGATAACAAAAACAGGATTAGAAGAGTTCACCTTTTTTTTCTACGAATATTAAGCTAAAATAGAGAAGTGATACTTACTTTCCAGCCATTATAATAGAATTGTATGTGGTTTGGGTAAGCAATATTTCGTTTAGATGTCGTGTGTTATTATTATGATTATATTATTGTTGTTGTTATTGTTGTTTATTATTATGATTATATTACTATATTCTTATTATATTATATATATATATATATTATTATATTACTAAAAAGATTAAAAATTAACCAAAAAAAAGAGATTTCTTCAGAAAAAGATTTGTAATGACGCGAGAATAGAAAAAGTTGGTTTCGTTAAAAAAAGACAAGCTGTGAAAGAGTTCGTTTCCTAATAATAATTTCCAAGACAAGAAAATTGGTGCACACGGGTGACAATAATTATATTAATAATAATAATAATAATAAAAGGTGGAACAAAGCAGAGTGTTCGTGCTCTGTTGCTCTCACAAGCTAATTTCTTCAACCCAATAAATTTTTGCGGGTTTTAGTGATATCATAATTCGGCCTACAATCACTATATATACTGAACTTGATCTAAGCCCTGAATAAGGGAGTCAACAAAAGGATAATACAAACTGCACAATAATATACTTTACTATATAGCGGTGGTTGAATAAATTGATTACATTGATTGATTGATTGACACATATTTTAATAGTCACAAATAATTAAGTAGGCGGATTTTAGTTTGACGTGGTGCAAAAAAAAAAGAGATATAATAGTCACCGGATGAGGAATAGTACATATTGTACTGTACATATGAAAAAATATATATATATATATGTGTATGCGGCATAATGAACATATATTAAAAGGCGTAACATATTTGACTGATAGATTGATTGATTTGAATATGAAAAGGAACTATTCTATTACTGTTTTATATTATGAACGTTGATGTGATTTGGCTGGAGGGAAATCTTGCTAGAATATCGAACTCAAAAGGAAATTAAATATAATTTATTATGAGAGAGAGTTGAAATAGAGTGAAAATCATTCATGTATTCGCAGGGAGAAAAGGGATTCTACCGAAGTGCGTAGAATACTCATGCAAGGAGAAAAAATGTAATCTGATAGCTTGTCCGTTGGTTGGTCAACAAGTTATTATATGAGCATATAGTTATGTGTGCATGCATTTGTGTATGTAAATATTAATGCTAGAGAAAGAATAACTGCGAGCGGGTAAAAATTTCTTGTCAATTCGGTTAAAAGTCATCAATATGTCAGAATGATTCAGACAGTCAGTCAGCAATAATCCAACGAGACTTTTTGATATTGTTGTTACGTATCAGGAAGCAAGGGATAAATTCGAGTAAGAATCACGAACAATGACTTATTGATTGAATCATGGATTGGACTTTTGGAATGACTTATACACACACATCACACGCACACACGCGCTTATTGTCATACAATGTGAAAAAAAACCAAGAGATAATGATGTATTATTATTTTGGAATCACCTATTATCTATCGACTATTATTATGTGGGCAAATCAACCAATCAAAAATCGCTCAGGCTGGAAAATATCCAATTAATTTTGACAGACAGAAAAACCAAAAGAAAAAAAAACAAAAAGGAAACAAACAGGAAGTAAGCAACGAAAAGCGAGCGAGACAAGAGAGGTGGGGTACATATTGTTATATTGGTATGTTGCATCCCCAACAACATCAATCCTCTCTCAATTATCTCAATCGTCAACCTGTCAAACTAAACTTTTCTCGATCAAAACTCGAAAAAGTGACAATAGAATTCTGCCACGGTTTGAATTTTGATTTGTCGATTTCGAAAAAAAAAATTAAAAACGGGTCTAAACCTCTTTTCTATTATTTCCTTCTTAAAAAAGTAATTAACATTCAGCATTGATGAATGCGACAAGTGGCACAACTTTTCTGTGATCAGAGATGTCAAAAGGTATTTTCGAGCCCATTGTCCTCTTTTGTTCAATAAATATATTATAATTTTACAACATAATATATATATATATATATATTTTTGGGGAAAATTTATTGCAATTCAAATAACGACGTAAGACGCGATGCATCAAAAAGATATTTCAAGAAATAATCAACCGAAAAAAAAAGTAAACAGTGGGGAAATAGTACATGTAGTACAACAGAGATATTATAGAAACACGCCCAACGCCATTATCTGATATATAAAATCTATTTATTTATTTAGCATTATATTGTTAAAGTAATTTATATAGATGGCGCACAACAGTTCCGACAAAACTCCTTGGATGTCAAGGGTGAAGTTTTGAAATTTTGTGTTTAAAACAAATTATGGTAACAAACACTTCAATTTTGTATGAATGCGGGGAAAAACAACTGCAAATAAGGAAATCTATTCTGGTTATTATCGATAATGAAATTATCACCAGAACGAAAATTAAAAAAACCGATCGAATGAACTATAATAAAAAATGATGAAAATTGACTACCATTCACGTAAGTATAATTAAAAATGTTAGGTAAGACGTCTATAATCTTTGATTCTATAGTCGATATGTTTTTCGGTCATGGCGAGTAAATTGTCCTGGAAAAGTTAATTTGCTTTCATGATCATATCCAATGTGATAATTTTTTTTCAACGGTCACAATTCAGTGTGCAGCATAATAGGAAATAGATGTCTATAGTTTGTGGTGGAGGTGGTGGTGAAATACATGTAAAAGGAGGTATGTGCTCGTTATTGATTATGCCAACGGAGATTGCATTGAATGGCATCTTTATGTCAGCTGCGTGTGGAGAAGTTTCCTTTTTAAATTTTTGGTTTTATTCAATCAGGCTTGCATAAACCATTGTTAATAAATTTTTCTTGTTTGTCTTTATGCATATCGAGATTATTATTGGTTATTCTCTTATCTTTGAACTGATAATCATGCAGACAACAATCATTTAGCCATATTAGCCATAATTGTACTGTGCAATTAAACTATTTATAAAAGTAATAAAACTCGAGAAAAATTAAATTACGTATTATGTATATGTTTACATTTATGATCGAAAAAAGCTCTAATAGTGTTTTTGAAAAAATAAAATTACTAAAACGAATCTATACTGAAGTTGAACTATAATGATCATTAAAGTAAGTGTCGTTAGATTTAAAGTTGGAAAAGTTTAAAACATTTCTGGATATCCCAAAACCTTGGAGTTTCCATATTTCTTGAATATAACTATCGTGCAATTCTTGTTATGATATCGGGCTTTAGAGCTGTTGAGTATCAACACAAATTTTATTGATCTTCTGTATTGCCAGATCAGAGGTTCTAATTAATGATATTATTTTTTGTACCCTTATGTGATGTGAGAAATGTAATAGCACAGCACTCCGATATAATTTAGACATATAACATGTCGAAATACATGAATATTGCAAGGACTAGGTTAGAGATTCAGAAAGAAAGTTTCCAGCACCAGCAAATGCTCTTCACGTGAATGCTGGGAATAATTTTGATCAAATTTTTCACCGGTAACCTCGTTAAACCGAAGCACTAATTAAAACCACAAAAATTGGCTCCAGGAACAAATTATAGTATATCTTCCTGATAAACCAGAATTTATGAAATAAGAATTTTTTACTGATAGCATTGGCCACTTCGGCTTGCTTGGATATTCAAGGATTTTGTGTAATAAGTAGATAGCCAAAGTGCAATTTCTTTAATGATCTTTGAACATATGACAACAGTGGATCATTTATTGTGTTTGAAGCTCAGAAAGTAGTAATGTTGAATAACTACATTTATTTGGCAAATTTATGATAATACAGCTCTCGCCATATAATAAGAATGAAAAGATTCTTTGTTATCTTGATAATAAGTCGGTTTAATATTTTTGATAGAAATATTTTATTTTAGTCAAAAATAAAATTAAAAAATTAGAAGACTTAATTTTCTGAGTTCTAAATAATATAAATTAAAAAAGAGCTTTATTATATGAAGAGAATACATATTAAAAAATTTTATCCATAAATTAAATATTATATTTAAAAATTATCTAATTATTAAAATAATATTAAGTAAACTTGTTAGAGACATGTTATTTATTATATAATTTTTATTATGAGCACATAAATAAGATGATTATCATGTTTTATATAATTGAATTTTTAATATTAATAATATATAAACATACTAAATGAATAAAATTATTAATTGAAAGAAATTACAAAATGACATATCTCTTATAATATAACAAATATATATAATCTATATAGAAAATAATAATATTATTATAATATTAGCCAGAATATAATTAAGTAAAATATATATAATATATTTTAAATAATTACATATTATATTTGTTTATTTTATTTATTAAAATAAATAAATATTATTATCTTTTCAAATATTAGATAATTATCAAAAAATTATTTATAAATATATTAAGAAATTATAAAAATAATTATTATAATTCTGCAAAAACTTTTAAAAAATTAGTATTTCACTTATATTTATAAATATTATATTATTCTTCTTTAAAAAAAAATAATCAAATTTTTAAACTTATTATTTTAATCATTTATATAAAATTTTATTTAAAATATATTATTAAATTAATAAATTAATAAATAAAAATTATTATTTTATAATAATGAAAATTAAAATAAAACTTGAAAAAATATATATAAAATTTGAAATAAATCTATAAATTATTTATAATAAACTTTATATATTTTAATTATAATTAATATAAAATTATTTTATAATATTTATTTAATATAATTATATTTTTAAAAAATTATTATACAGTCTAGTTTTGTTATAATAAATTTCTTGAGCTAAAAAAATCAGTCTATTATAATAAATATCTATTATCATATTATAATAAATTTATTAATAAAAATAACATATATAGTGATTGATATAAATATCTGAAATTTATTATAATAGGTAAGATATTTTATTTTTATTATTAAAATGTGCAAAAATTTTATATGCATATTCTCAAATATAACTACTAATTATTTATAAAAATTTAATAGTTAATTTTTTTTCTCTTCTATTTAATCATTACCAAAATATGATTCTTCATACTTCTTGCTAATTAAAGAAAAAGATCTTTACTAAAATTCATTCATTCTATTTGTATTATTATTTGAAATTCCATTATTAAAAGTTTTTTTTATTAATTATAAATTTATCTTCTTTTTCATCTTTTTCTTAAATATGGCTCACAAATTCTTGATAGGATTGATATCTGACAAGTAAGAAGGCCAATTAAGAATTCAAATATCACAGTAATGAAAAAGATTGATTATTTTATCTGCATTATAAATTGAAAAGTTATTCTATTAAAAATATAATCTATAATTTGCTATGAAAATATAAGAAAAAAAATTTATTTCAAGAATTTCTTGATATTTTTTAGCATTAAAATTTTCAGTAAATAAGACAAGTATAATTAGTTCTTGCATACTAAAAGTATTTTAAGCATGAATTTTATAGAGATATTTTATCATACTTTTATATAGTTATGATATTTCATGATGATATCTTATTAGCTAAGTATTTCTGAATATTTAGAGAGTTATTTCATTAAAAAAAATTGTGTGAGACTAATTTTGATAGATATATTTCTGTACTCATTCAAGATGAGCTGTAATGTAATGAAATTATAAAAGAGAAACCTGTAATAAATAATAAATATTAAATTGAAGATTTTTTAAGATATATTGAATTATATGAATAAAAACTTTTAAATTAAGATCTTTTTGTTTAAGTCTTTCAGTTATTTTAGCTGCAATAATGATATTATTAATCTGTATCAATCAGTTAAGAATGTAATATTATTTAACTATGAGAATTGAGGATCTTTCAGATCTGGAAAGTAATATAATACTTGATGATTTTTTAATCTAATTGATTATATCATATATTATAGATTTAAGAAAATCTGTTATTTGCAGGTTTTCAGATATTATTTATTCAAAGCTAACTTATCATCATACTTTATGCTTTATGCTTGGAAATAGATAGCATTTTTATTTATTTTTTTATTAATAGATGCAAAAATTAATAATAAAAATATTTATATTATTATATTTATTATTAAATAAAACAATCCTAATTTTATATATGTATTAATTTAAAATTAGTAATATTTCATGATATTTTATGCATCAGATTGATATTCTGAATATTTATATAATTAAATCTTTCTAAATATATATTCTATAAGTATACATCCTCTATAAATAAATTTTTAAATCTGATTTCAAGCTTATACTATAGTACTAAATATACACCCTCTATATTCTATATGTGTAATAAATTTTTAAATAAATATAATTTAAAATATCTCTGTAAATGTACTATCATATGATTTTAAGTATTGTTAACTAATAAAATTTCAAGATTATGTGTTATATAGAAAAATTAATAAATTAAAAAATCAAATTTTCTTGACAAAATTTTTTCTTTTGTGTTCTGATAATACTTAACTTTCTGATACTATAATCTAATCCTAGTATATGAGAAGAAATTTTTTATGGGTAAGAAGTTATTTGTGATCATCTTTAATTTAGAATAAAGAATTAATTATTTTAGAAAATAGATAACAAGTTTTCTTTCATCTGGTAATATCAAAAAAAATTATGTTAATAAATACTCAAAAATATAAGCTATATATCTATGTATATAAGAATAAAAGAATCCAATCTGAATATGTAAAATAGATTAAAGACAGATGAAGAATTAAAGTTAATGAATCTATAATTACTCAGATCTTTCAAATTAAAGAAAAATAACTTTCTAATAAAATTATAAATCTAGAAGCTAAGTATCATAAATTTATTACTATTTTAGAACTTAAGCTAGCAGTTAAGGAATTTGTATTAATTTATCAGTATCAAATCATTCTAAGTAATGTTATTATAATTGAAAAAGTCAAATTATTAGTAAATGAACTTGAAATTTCTAAAGATAAGTTATAATTTTCTTCTGGATAATTACAAAAATTTAAGAATCAAAATGAAATTTGTCAAAGAAAACTTCATAGAGAAGTATTATCTGTCAACCAAAATATTATTATTGAATTCCTACTATTATTATAAAATATATGTATAAGATATTCTCTTAACTGGATTTATAATATAGTGTAACAATTTTGATTGGGTTATCTTCCTTTAGATCTCTTTTAGTTTAGATCTTCATTTTGCGCTATCTGTATAAC